>NQII01001606.1:78157-252695 GCA_002778355.1 Clitarchus hookeri
CCTGGGCGGGTATGGCGGCTACGGATACCCGGGTGCGGCGATCGGTGCCGCCTCCTCCGCGGCCAGCGCAGCCAGCGCTACTGGGTCAGGTAGCATCTACGGAGGCGGCATCTACGGAGGCGGCATCTATGGAGGCGGTATCTACGGAGGCGGGCTATACGGAGGCGGGCTGTATGGAGGCTGCGGCTACCCCAGCGTCATCGGCGGCTACTCAGGCGTCGGTGCTAGCTCAGCGGCGTCCAGCGCCGCGGGATCTGGCGTNAGGCGTCGGTGCTAGCTCAGCGGCGTCCAGCGCCGCGGGATCTGGCGTTGGCGTGCAGTATGGTGGATTTATTTAAACACGTCTCTTCTGCTGACCAAGATTTCATCTCTGGTTACATTATTCCTTCCCACGCCTTTTACGTATTTAAATATATTTTATATGGCGTACTTTACTGGGAAGGATTTGTAATCAGTAACCAAAAAAATATAACACTGTATTTGCATAAATAAAAGTATTTCATGCTTTTTAATACGAATTTTTTAAATACTTTCCCAATCCAAAATTTTAAGCACCCATGGTGGATGTTGTATTTCAGTAATCAGTAATGAAACTAACATATTGAGTGGCTTGCTTTAAATCTGGAAAACCAGCTTTTCTTTTTTCAAACAGGTATTTTGAACCTTGTACTGTAGCATTTCACACTAAGAGATTTTCAGTGTCACCGATGTCAGGCAAGGCTAAAGCTGTTTAATTTGTTAAAGTCAGGAACATTTGAAATAACTTTCGTTTAACTATATAATTTACAGAAATTCTGTTGAAAATACTCTGAAATAGGATAATTATATAATGTCCACTTTCTGCTTGAGCTGTATCTGAAACTGGTTAATCTCAGAGGTCGTTACGCATTGAATTTAATTATCTGTTCTCCAATTGCTGCACAATGAGTTTTATCCAAAAAAAAAATATATATATATATATTGTTCTATAGAAACTAGGCATCACTGTACAAATTTGCAGATGGGCATTATTGTATTTTTAAAACATTTAAATTACGGTGTCCCTGCAAGAAAACGAAAGTTAATCGCCTTTGCTGTAACTTAACGAGAGACATCAGCAGTTATTAGTGAGTGTATTGAAAAACACAGTGGAATTACCTCTTAGTCTTTGATTCCGAACGAATCAATGCTTATAAAAAGCATAGTTTATTGCAAATTATTATGTTCTCACTTAATTCACGAAGAGTTAACCCTATGAATTTTTCTTGGTACTATATATTTGGAGTTACACATACAGAAGGGAAAATTAAATGTTTACAGGAAATGAAGTGTGAGACTAGGGTTAAAGGAAATATTCGTAAAAAAGTTCCACTTAAAATAAAACAAGTCACAACCAAAATGTTGAAGAAATCAACTGTATTTCGAACATAACAATTCACAATATACATGAACAGAAGAAACAGACAAGAGTATCTGTTCAGTGAGCAACGTCGTGGTATTCCTGCCCATGACGAGTACATGCAATGATGTCAGCGGAATCAGCAGCTGGCCGGATAATAGCCTTTGCCGCCAGCTGCGGCGGNGATGCGGCTGCAGCTGCAGCTGCTGCAGCGCCGCCATTTCCGCCAGCTGCAGCTGCAGCAGCTGCCGCCGCCGCAGAACTCGAGCCGTAAGGCGACGTCAGGTAGTCGTAGCCGTAGCCAGGACCGTAGCTAGGACCGTATCCGGGACCGTAGTTGCCCGGTCCGCCGTATCCTGGGCTATAGGCGAATGGGCCAGCCTGGTCAGCAGATGCGGCTGCAGCTGCAGCTGCTGCGGCGTCGCCATTCCCGCTAGCTGCAGCTGCAGCAGCTGCCGCCGCAGAACTCGAGCCGTAAGGCGACACAACGAATGGCTCTGGTTTCAGGTAGTCGTAGCCATAGCCAGGCCCGTAGTTGTCCAGACCGCCGTATCCTGGGCCACCATAATATCCTCCCAGGTTGTATCCGCCGAGTCCTCCAGAGAGTCCTGAAGGATAACCCAAGGGCCATCCTTTAAGTGGTGTGTTGTACCGTTGTCCACATCCACTGGCGTACGCCTGGGCGATTGCCAGCGCAGCGATAGCAAGAACCTGAAGTAACAAATAATTTGTAGTACGAAACAACTAAGACACCTTTTTATACAACACTGTAAAATTCGTCTGCTTTTCATATTCAATAAATCAAGTCTGATTTTGAAATATTTAATAGTTAAGGTTTTTATAGTCATCAGTAGGGCCAGTGACTTTAAGCGTAAAAATCAGAGTACACAGTAGACTTTAATACTATACACACACGTCAGCTGTTGTTATACCTCCATTGGCTGCTGGTGCCGTGTCCTCCTTTGACCAAGCCACTCAGGACTAAGTAACTCCGACACTGAACCTTCGTTATTGGCGCGCAAACAGTTAACACGGGCCAGAACATTTTTTCGCCAATCAAAGAAGCTGGACGATCCCACAGTGCTGTGGACTAAAGCTACATAGTGTTACTGTAAACCTAGCTGCCTCAAATAAATGGTTTTCTTTGCCGTACGGAAAACTATCTATGGATTTTTTTTTTAGAGTGCATGCTCAAGTGACTGTGAGATACGAAATTGACTTGGATAGGGACTTCTTATGCGCAAAGGTATTCGAAATGTCACATTGCCACAAACACAGTTTTATTCCTTATTTCTTTGGTATAAGAAGGCAAATTTAACTTGAACTAGTTGCTCTCTGGTATACTGTATCCGAAATATTAGCTTTTTGATATTTGTCAGACTAGTTTAGACTTGTTAAACTAGTAATATAAAAGTTTTGTAACGTTTAAAATACATAAATGAAGTATTTTACTGTCACGCTATTAATTTACGACCACAGAATAATTATATACGTGACAAAACACTTCTGCAAAATGGCAGGAATAAGAAAAGCGACGGCGTTTTTTACGTAATTCATCTTCATGAGAATCAACGTGTTGCTTCGTTTATTAGTAATGTTCCTTGTCTTATTAGGAAGCGTCCAGTAGATGTTCTATACATGAGTTACAATTATCATAACTCAAAAACAAGTTAAACATTTTCAAAATTTTTTTCAATTACAAAGTATTTAACAGGTTTTGATTTTTTTTCTTTGTTTATAGCGAAGAAATATATATTCCCATATTTCGGAAAAATATTATGTTAGAAATTAATTTTTACAAGTTGGTTGGAACTAAACAGAGTCCTTACGCCAAGGGAATCATCGCAATTGCCTATTTGCAAAAAAAAAAAACNACAAGTTGGTTGGAACTAAACAGAGTCCTTACGCCAAGGGAATCATCGCAATTGCCTATTTGCAAAAAAAAAAAACAAATAATCTTGAATAAAATTATTATGATAGAAGGATGTCCTTACCGTTTTCATCATTTCCGGAGGATGACTGAGGTCCTTGCTTGTCGGAGAGATGTCAGTAAGTGTCGCATAACAGCGCCAGNTACAAGTTGGTTGGAACTAAACAGAGTCCTTACGCCAAGGGAATCATCGCAATTGCCTATTTGCAAAAAAAAAAAAACAAATAATCTTGAATAAAATTATTATGATAGAAGGATGTCCTTACCGTTTTCATCATTTCCGGAGGATGACTGAGGTCCTTGCTTGTCGGAGAGATGTCAGTAAGTGTCGCATAACAGCGCCTGCGAGGCCTATATATATGAAGCTCGAAGTGGAATTCCTCCTGATAAAACTGTGCTCTCCGCTCTCATAATTACCCCGAATCCAAGGAAAGCTCGTATGGAGATGTATGGATAATCTGCCGACTAACTGTAGGCTGTGAGTGTTATAAAAAACTGAGCAAATTAGTTCATGTGGTACACATAGAGACGTGCTGCGAAATTCTCGTTATTTTGCGGCTCCAAACTAAACTGCAATATCCTGTATGCTTGTTTGACTTCTGTCGATTGCAGGAAAATGTGTGTGGTACGCCCCAACGTCACTTTGAACCAATGAGGGCTCTGCGGTTGTGCAACCAATCTATAGTACAGCAATCAGACAAGTGAATGACGCCGTGTATTTGCCAGAATCCAACGAAATCGCAAATTTCGCGCAAGCTGGTATAACGCGGAGAAGTGTTGAATGTCAAAGTGTAACGCTAATATTGCACGTCTCTGGGTATAAGACTTCTAACCGGCATTCGGAAAGTCATGCGTATGGTTCCAGCAGGATGGAAATAGGTTGATTTATACCCTTAACGTTTCACCCTCGTTTCAGACAAATATCAATGTTGTCGGAGAATATTAACCATCCCAATTATTTTCTCATTAAAAGTACCCGTTAATTAAGCGATTTCATTTGCTGATGGACTTCGCCGAAAGCAAGGATTAGTCAGCAGACGTATCGCAGACTTCCATTTACACTTTATCGGAATTCTCATTGGCCCATGCAAACGGAAAATGGTTTTACACATAAACAACAGCCAGTAACAGAGAGAAGTCCGCAATAGATAATAAATTTTTTATTAGAAATTTTGCCATGTTTGTACAAAACCCAAGTTCGAAAATTAAAATATAGTAATTTCCTTGTTAACTACACACAGTGGAAAGGTTATGATGAAAAAGGAAACGGAATAAGTTCGTAAACGTTCGTCACAATTTTCTTTAACACGTGAATAATAAATACTTATATTTCGTACTAAAGTAGTTGGTTTGTTATGTTAAAGATTGTAATCTGATGTTTATACATAGTTACATTATCTTCAGTGATCGAATGAAAAGACTAGTAACTGTATTTTTGAATAATTGTGATAACTGGTTCGGGAATTATCAAGAACGTTTAAAAGGATTAAGAGCGATTTTTTCTACAGTTTCCAAAGTTGATGTTTTAAACTTGCTGTTGAGAAATATTAAAAGAAACGACATCTAATATTATTTAAAAATATATATATATTATTCAATAGTCATTTATCAGAAATCCATACACATATAAAGAAGTTGTGTCACATTTTCATAGATCAAAACATATTATTTTAAAGGCTGTGCATTTGGCGCCATTACTTTCGTAACTCAGAAAAGTGTTTTATATACATATGCCGCTGTTTTAATCCCAATGAAAATTTATTTACTATTTTAGTTATAGTAAAATATTATTTTCCGCTTGAAATTAAAACTCATGACAAGAATCGGTGCTTGAAAACGTTTTTGAAATATAAGGAAATTCGAACCTTGATAATATTGCGATGTCTCGTTTCTGATATGCAAGTTGTAGAGATATCACCAGCTTAGTTTAATTTACAGACCATTCAATCGTACTGTTTTTGTGGGAATTCGTGTGATAAAGTTAAATAAATGTATCTTCCATACTCATAACTTGTCTGACAAAATATTAATCTGCATTACTGTCAATTTAATTTTTGTGCAAGTCTTTGGTATGGCCATATTTTTCCGCGTTTGGTTGTCGACTTCCAAAAGACACAGTTTTTAATATATAGAGTCGAATATAGCTATAAAAACATCGAGATTGTGACAACCGCAGCAAAAGTAACTCAGTATAGATTAACTTCAGGAAAAATGCCAGTGCACAAATAAAAGTGTCATCATTATTTATGTATCCAAGCAAGACAAAGTTTTCAAGTATTTAAAATGTATATTTTCATTTATTATTATATAAGTAGTATTCATCACTGGTTTATAATGAATTTCCCCAGTTTATTTTCTCTTTATTTTGCAGAGTTTATAAAATTTTAACAAACCTGTATCGATATAAGAGAAGGTAAATTATATACAACTAATATTTGTGCCATGTAAATAAAGTGGTGTAAAGTTACGGGAAACATCACAAACTTTATCATTATATTAATTTAAAAATTAAGAAAATAATGTATAATCGAGCGTCAATTTAGTAACTTTAACCCCACTTTCCTTCCTTCTTGTACCAATCGAGATCCCATTTCCCCAATAACCTGACTGTTTACTTAGCATGGTATAATTACGTATGACGCTAACCCAAGTCTGTAAACGTAGATACTCCAATCGCGTTGAAAATGTACAAACTCAAGGCCAGTCTTCGTGCTTGAAACGAGAAAACACCGGGACGTCGCTGTAAATCGCTGTTAACTAGATTTACTTTGGGCGATAAAATCGTGTGTGAAGACGGCAACTAAGTATAAATTAAATGAGCTGGCTGCGAAATGAAATTACATGCGCGAAAGCGTTTAAAAATCGCAGCTAGGAGCCTCAAGCACGCCAACCGTCTTCGCTCGTTGTTCTTGCGCGATTGTTTCGTGATAACTGCGTGAGAGGAGAAAAATATCTCAAACCCCGATTACAGAACTGTTCAGTACTAGTAACACAGCATTATGTTAGGCTGTTACAATTGCGACTGTTGTGGGAACAATCCAGATGTTGTTGAAGTTGTTCTGTGGTAGGTACTAGCTAGAACGCAGAACTCTGCTGCATCAACCATATGTACACTAACGATAACAACCACAGACAGAAATACAGCAAACAGTTCTGCTGGTATTACCATCCATGTTAGGAATATTTAAATGGTACCTAGAACTCACCAGAGGGCCAACCCTGTTTTAACATTCTACTGGCTTGTTCCTTCAGCCGTATGTTTTCTAGTGTATCCCCGAAGAAAACATTTCCTCATTTGTGCTTGCTAACCGATTTCAGATAAAACAGAATTTATCCACACAATTTTTTTTTAACTATTCTGCTACCCCAGTCAATTCTATAACAGTGGAAGTACGAACTATAACTTTAATGGCAGCAGACATTTACTTGAACGTAACTTTTCCAGCACTTCACGTACAGAGCCATTCATTAAGTCAAGCACATATCGTATTTACGTCACTGCCCTGTGCACACCTATATGATCAGTTACGATGAGCTAAGTACAGCATTAATTATCGGAAGGTTCTTTACTTACACGGAGTTTCGGACACGTCAACATTGCAGCCTTTCAAGTACCGCTTCACGACTACGCATTAACATTGTCGTTCATCACCGGGAAATATGAGTCAGTACTTTTGTTTTACAACAATACCTACAAAAAAAGACACGCAATTCTTAAAATGTGTCGCACAAAGTATTGTGTTAGTTGTAATAATGCAAACGTGTCTATTTCGTGAATTTTGACGCATATGGAATCCTTTCGTTTGATCCCAACTATTACTAGTAAACCAACGCGTTTCACGTCACAGTACGAAATTACTACCACCATCATTGCAGCTTTCATTTCTGAGTTTAGTCTTTGTTGTCAGCACTTATTTATTACAGTTATAAGTAAATACATAATTTTTATTTGTGAATATCAATCCTTCGTTATTGCATGACTGAATTCTTTCAAAATAGTTTAAAACCTCACAGTTGAAAATTAAGCTTTCTAGAGAGAAGCAACACACACAAACTCACCAGTCACTGATATTAAGCAGATCGGGGTGTAGTGACCTCTGCAGCATTATTACTATCAGCGACTTCCCTTGGCCCTAAATAAATGTGCTATGGCAGTCTGATAGGCGCCTCTATACCAACCCCTGCATCAAAGAACATACGAGCTTCTGTTGACAGCGCTATCCTGCAGTTGAGTAGAATAATACAATTTAATTCGTAGATTACGTGTTTCTACACACCCAGTTTTGGTTTCAGTAATTCTGAATTATTCTCGCATCTACATGAAAGGTAAGGACACATATTATCATAAAATGATTTGTATCGTCTATTTATTAGTAATTTTCTGATGCGAGGCAGTTATCTTAAACCTCGAAAAAGCAAGTCATAATTGTTTTTTATGCAAAGTTACTGCAAACTTTCATCGTTTTCCTCTCGGGAACCTAAATGTAATTTTGAATCGAACTGCACACACAGAAAATATTCACCTATTTGTCACAGGTATAAGCACAGAAAATCAATTTATAAGAAGATTTCCTAGGCGTAAATGTTTAATGCAATGAAGAATGTGTAATTGCAACGCGTATGTAACTCGCTACCGGAATATCAAATATGTGTACCAAGTACTTAAAAGTATAAAAGCACCGGGTGTGTAACTTCAATTACTAATCCTGAGTTCAAACCCTGATGAGGATTTCCACTTTCATTCGCCTCGAATGCACAAGCAGGCCAACCTCCGTGGTGTAGTAGTGGTTTGAAAGGCCAGTTTTCTGTGCAACGGAATCGATTCTCGGCTAACGCATTGATGATAATCTGTTTTTAAGAGTAAGTTTAGGTTTACTTCAGTGTGTAAACCACCCTCTCCATTTCAAAGTTGTTTTTGCCAACATAAATTGGAGACTTTAAAAAACTAATAAAAATGGGTTAAAAATTACATGCAACAATTAACACTGCACATGAATAAATTCTTATGCATTATTAAGCTTGAATATTTGGTAGCTATTTTTTTCCGCTTACCTATCGATTCTTTCATTGGAACTACAAAATGAAATTTTTTTATTAAGTGCCTTCCTCCTCGACTTTCGTTTTTCATTTATTTTCCAAGTCTTACATCCCGACAAGTCGCACATTCAAAAAATTGTTGCGCGTACTTATGTACGAGCGTTAGAAGTTAAACTTCTTTGGGTTGACTAAAATAAAATTTTATTACGTATTAAAATTATTTTATGTAAGTAGGAAAAACTATAAAATGACCGAAGAAAGACACTAAATACAATTAATGAAGGTTGTATTAATGAACATAGTTAAATTATCCTCAACGCGTTAAAATAAATACAACTTAATAAAATAATGCTTAAAAAAATTAACCTCAAATACTTAAAAACACTTTCAACATTTTATTATACAATTTTTGTCAGTAACAAATTTATTACTGCACAATGTAAGAAATATTTATTAATTATATATATAAATTCACAATTAATTACTTACATAAATGAAATGTTTTTCAATTTGCTTATTACATCAACTGATTTTCTGTCGGTTTTAAATATAACCACGCTCTATGTTGTGTACCTTGCGTTTGTATATAGCTAGACGATACGCGCATGCGCTTTGGGTCATACCCCTACCACGTTCACTGTTGAATTTCGTTACACTGTGCGCGCGCAACTTTCGTTGCACACTAAACTTTTACCCTCAACGCGCCAAAAGAAGTATAACTTCAAAAATAATGTAATAAAAGCTAGTAGGTGAAATTACCTGCGAAAAAAATACTAGCGGCTCTCCAGTTGTCCTCAATCACAAACTCTTTTTTAAATGTCGGTATCCCATCCGAAGAAAAAATATCCGCAGATAAGCCGAGCATTTTAATGTCACTTGCCGCTGGTGTGCAAAAATTAGGCACGCGGCAGGTTTTCAAATGTAACGTGGCGCAGGGGTGTTTCAAATAGGTACAGAGCATACCATAACATCGCAGAGATGTAAGAGTATGGGAACTATGGCCAAGAAAGTAATCCAAAGGATGCAGAGGTCATAAATTGAAAAGTTGGTTCCAAAAACAGCAGGACAGAAGACAGAAACGTCCATGTGACAGGCGGCGGGCAAGAAAATTACAGTCCTTAGTAGGGGATGTGATAATCTCTGACTGCGATGCAAGAAGAGTAAGCACCAATGTTCATGTTCAGTATGAGTTGTTGAGTTGAGAGATTTGGGCGGCTCTTAACAACGAGGTCTTGAGAGCCGATGACGATGCAATGAGGTGAGAATGGAGCAGCACCGGAATGCAAGGGCGAGGGGAACGGGATATCCCCGAGTAAACCCGTCCCGACAAGCGGCATCGTCCGGCGCGATTCCCACATGTGGAAAACCGGAGTGACCCGGCCGGAGATACTCAGTATGATGTTGTCGAAGAGTAATTGAGGTATCACGACCCGTTCCTCTTGTCGCTTCTGGCGGTAAGCGACGTACCGCCGGGTGTCTCCCGACAACGTCACGCACTTGTTCAACCAGGTTTCGGTCCGGGGAACGTGCGGGTCAATCCCGGCGGTGAATATATTCACTCTTCAAAAGCTCGGCTACAGCCGCTGTTCGATGAGGCGTAGCGTTGTCGTTCATGAAGAGGAACTCGGGGCTCACAAAACCCTGGTAAAAATGCACGTGAAAAAGGAGAACCTCGAGAAAATAGTAATCACCAATGACTGAACCAGAGGACGTTAATAAGCCTTTCCCAATCCAGCCCTCGGCCACACGAGCCACACTTCTACCTTCTTCCAGCTTNAACCAGAGGACGTTAATAAGCCTTTCCCAATCCAGCCCTCGGCCACACGAGCCACACTTCTACCTTCTTCCAGCTTCCTCTTCTGGTAAAGTCTTCCAGGTGTTGTCTACCAGACTGTCTGTTTGGCCATATCAGGCATCACACAGGAACTCGACGTCGTTAACCCGACGTACACTTTGCAATGACTTCCACTGTGATGCTGAGCGAGCACCGCTCTCATTCCGTCGCACACTCTCACAATACATCATGCTTCGTGTGTGCTCATGCCCTACAGCACTCGACCCTACGCGAACTCCTCATTGGTAGGGCCAGTGACTTTTCGCGTAAAAATCGGAGCACACAGTATACTTCAATACTATATACACACCTCAGCAGTTGTTATACCTCCATTGGCTGCTGGTGCCGTGTCCGTCTTTGACCAAGCCACTCAGGACTAAGTAACTCCGACACTGAACCTTCGTGATTCGTGCGCAAACGGTTAACACGGGCCAGAACATTTTTTAGCCAATCAAAGAAGCTGGATGACCCTACAGTGCTTTGGACTGTATCTTGTCTCGAAATCTTTTCGTGAAATATCACTGCCCATGCTCATTGATCTTTCGGTCGTTCCTGCCTGTCCGTTCCGCCACGCCGTTTAGTTGATTTCTCCACTTTGTACTTAATTTTTACACACCGGTGTGCATGACAACAGTTTCCGCAATAGCGGGACACGCACTTAACATCCGTAAACATGAAACATAGGACCTTCTCTGGCTGCTGACGTTGTCGAGACAACACGAAGCTTCGTTGCTAGAACCAGAAAATGATAGTGTCTTTGACAATTAGGACACTCGCATCATTCGAACATACTGTATAAGTTGTACCCTTCACGTACACATTGACTTCTCGTTTTCAGGTGTTGCAAATTAAGAAAAATTTTTTTTGTTAAAAGTGCTTCCTAATTTTGTATGGCAACTGATTACTTGTAACCTATGGGAAGTGTTTCAGTAGATGCATGCCGCAAGAAGCAACCAATTATAAAATAGTGGCTGTGTCAGCAATAACCAACAGCATCATCCAGGAAAAGGCGATGTGCACACTGGTGCTAGATTCTGGACTTTCACAGTACTGACCATGATTGTCTCTGTTCTGCAACATGCCAGACGTGAACGAGTACACTCGGGATAACATGTTAGAAAGTTAATACTTTAAAAATGCTGCACGAAATAGCTTGTAAGATCAGCAGCACTTAAAGACCAGCAAAAAAAAAAGGGAAAATTGAAAAAAAATATATATATCTATAAATTTTAACGACAATTTTCTAACAACAGACTCAGAATACCTTATCTTGGAACGCATGATTTATGCAATGCATTCTCATTTATTCCAGTTTGAAGTTCCATCGAGGAAAACATTAAATTTTTTATATTAATATTAATTTTATAACGAAAATTAAATTGCTTTTAAAATAACGCTTTAAATAAACGAAACTAAAAAAAAATTCTAATTACAACGTTTATTAATTTTACAGAATTTTCCATAAAGTAATACAATTGTTTCAGTGCGTTTACGGAATACAGCGACCGACGTAAGTAAATCCGTACGTACGTATATGAACACATCAGGGTAACTTCTGATACACTTTCTCTCATAATTAGACTCAGTTTTGTTTTCAACAGTGCAGTACACATGTTATGTGCCATTGACTATCTGTTCGTTGTTCTTCTACGAGTATGGTGAATCTATATCGACTGATATTGAAAGTAGTCCGTAATGATGAATTATTTTCGATTACTTCATGAGTAATGCCTACGTTGTGACGATAGAGTTCGCGTATTTTTAGCCTACTTTCCGATGGAAAGAAAGGCTTATGAGATTACTTTCCTGTCTGTGTGTGTATGTGTGTGTGTGTGACTCTCGTTGTATGTGTTCCCCTTTAAATTTTTGAACGCTTCCACCGAATATCACCAAACTTAGAACACATACAGTATTAAGTAAGGACACCAAATTTTTATAGTTTTCGATCACGTAGGGCACTTAATTTCAAAATGGCCGCCATGTCAAAAATTTTTGTAATATGTCATATCTTGGGAACCATTAAAATAATTTAAATCCAATTTTTATGCTGGCAGACCATTGTGTAAGCATTAAATTTTGAGATGGCTATTGTTGTTTGCAGCCATTTTGTAAAATAGCACCAATTCAAAAAATTAATATATTTTACTTTATATCTCGAAAACTACTGTACCAATTCTCGTCGAATTTGGTATATAAGTAATACTGTCGTTTACTATGTAAACGTACGGGATTAACTTTATTAGTTGGTTGCTTTCAAAACGGCGACCATACAGTTGTTTTAAGTCTATTTCGTATATCTGCCATACCATTTAGCCAATTTCGACGAAATGTTTTATACTGAAATTATCTATAACAATAACCGTATAAACAAGCAATTCGGCCATTTTTGAAGATAGCGCAATACAAATAAATAAAGTTATGTCATAACTCGGTAAATAATTTACCGATTCCTACCAAATTTTGCAAATGAGTAGTACTGATGCAGATTATGTTATGTGATGTGTTTTAAGCATGTCAGACTCTTATTTTAAAAATGGCGGGTCATACAGCTATTTTACCTTAGAATGCTAAATCATCGAAATGATGGAAACAATTCCAACATAACTTTTCATGCTGGCAGTAAACATTACAACTATCAACTGTATCTACATGGATCACATTTTCTCCACCATTTTGCAAGATAGCGCCATGCGAGTAAATAAAGTTTAATATCTTTACTCGGGAAACAATTCAACAGATCGTTTCCAAATTTGGCAAACAAATAGTTATGCAGCAGGTAGTGCAAACTGGAATTTTCTATGTAGGGCAGGCATTTATTTTCAAATCGGTGGCTATATAAACATTTATTCTCAATGTATTTTACTAACAAAACAAATTCTAACTTAACTTTGTATACTAGCAGTACCTATATAACCATCAAATTTGTGTATGCAGAGCCTAATTTATATGCAATTTTGTAAGATAGCCCTACCAATAAAAAATTATTTTTTATCTCGTATCTCGGGAAACAATTAACACATGAGGACGCCAATAATAATCTACTTCGCTCCAGAAAACCACCCACAAAATCGGCAAGGATTGCTGTCCATGAAGACTTCAATATAAGAGATGTATGGATGCAATCATGGACTGCACACCAAAATAATAACATGCCATGCATTACTCAGGAACCACCAGGTTTTGATTTACCGCGCAAAACCTGGTCCATACTCAACAGAATTAGAATCCAACATGGCAGATGCGCATACTTTCTGCACAAGTGGGGCAGGCAACCATCCCCTCAATGTGACTGCGGAGAAGATCAAACCATCAGACACATTATTGAAGAATGTCCTATAAGGTCCTATAACGGTAGTCCTGACGACTTCCTGTTGGCAACTCAAGAATCGATAGGTTATATCAATATACTTGATGTTTGTTTGTAACTCTTAAAGTTTGTAATATTTTTAATGTCTATGTATTGTTCCATTTGTTTGTAACTCTTAAAGTTTGAAATATTTTTAATGTATATGTATTGTTCCTTTTATAAGTGTCTAAATTGCTATACGATAAATAAATAAAATTAACATATTCTTACAAAATTTGGCGAAAATGTTGTATTGTGGTATACCATAATAATAAATGTATTTTTTTGTAAGTAGGCCACACTTATTTTAAGAATGCTGGCTATAAAATAATTGTGTTTTGTGAGCGATATCTACGAAACTATGTAATCTATTTTAACTAAACTTTGTATATTGGCAGTATGCAATAATCTAAATGGCTACTTTATTATTTTTAGGTCGTCCATTTATACAGATCGCCACATGAAAAGTTTGGAGGTTTTATGCCATCTCTCTAGTACCAATCAACCGATTCCCACTAAACGTTACATTGGAACATTTGAAATAAATTTGTACCAAATAGTGCACACCATAAATGCTACAGAAAACCATGTATACTCTCATGATTTAAATTGGTCAGACAATGATGTTCAAAATGGCAGATTCATAAATCATTTAGGTAGGTTTGACATATGTATTATGAACTTTAACCAAATTCAACCAAAATTTGTATCTAGACAATATATATCAGAAGCATCGTTTATACAGCCTCTATTTTTGGAAATTTTGTACAATATCTTCAAATAAGAAAATACAATTTTTATAGTATATATCAGGGACCAAACAACCAAATTCCACAAAATTCTTCACACAAGAAGCGCTAAAGGCAGGCCATGTAGGATTGCATGATTTAACTGGGTCAGACAACGATGTTCAAAATAAAACCCAGTGAATATTTACGGTTAATAAACCCTATTGTTAGAAGCATTAGACTGATTAAATCCGAAGTTGATGCTCTGAATCCTACCTCCGTAATGCAGTGGATTGAACGCTAGCTTATAGTACGAGGTTTTCTGGGTTCAAGTCCCGGGTAAGGCATGTGTGTATTTGTAATTGTCTCACTANGCTAGCTTATAGTACGAGGTTTTCTGGGTTCAAGTCCCGGGTAAGGCATGTGTGTATTTGTAATTGTCTCACTACGCTTGCATTCGTTTCTGGATTCATTTCTAATGTTATTGCTTTCAAAGATAAATCAAGTCCCCTTCCCATCAACTCAGTTTTTAAGAACTTATTAAAAAATTAACTGCCCCCACGTTGAGGAAAGTAGACTCATTAGTTACATCAGTAATTTCTTGTTTATTTCTCATCGACCTAAATCTGTAAAACAACAAAGACTTGCCACTGACACAGAAGGAGTCCGATTGTGTTTTCATTTAAAAACATAGTTCTTTTCCTTGTACTGGGACCTTTGTAAAATGTTGTATTATTAAGAAATTAAAAAATAATTTTTTATTACAATAGTAATAAAAATGCCACATAATTTAATTACATGATCTACAAGGATGTTAAATGATTGCATTGCAAGCGTCGTTTTGCGATATGCAATAACAGTCACAACTTAATTCTCGCTCTTAACGCAATAAAAACTCAGTGTACACAACTGTTTATATTACGCAGGCGTAGGTAATTTTTGGTCTGTACTGTACACTGCGAAGCTCAGTAACCAATAATCTTACCTGTGGATAAATGATTCTCAAACAGTCTTATTGGTCTAGGTCATAATTGGCTCATACAACTGTAGCCGAGCATATGGCCTACAGCTCATTGGCTGCGACAACAATACAAGTGTTGCGTAGTTTAAGTACAGCACGCATCATAAAACATTTGATTTGCAACACGTGAAACCGTAAATTAAAGTGTGCCTGAAAGGGTTAGAGCATCCTCGTGAAACGCTCATGACAGTCATAATTTAGATCTACAAAAATTAAGTGGTGAGAGTGCTCCAAATATAGGTTTGCATTCTACGTCGAAATTCTTTTAGAATGTGTGATCTAAAAATTAGAGCCCTGCCCGTAGTTATATTCACTGACGCGCTTGTCTTGGGAATTATAGTTTGGTAAATTTACTTCAAAACAATTGTGTAACTGAGAAAATCCTGTTAGTGAAGGTAAAATCCGGTAAAGAGTGTGATTTATCATTAGTTTGCCATATTAGCCATTATTTTCTCCGGATTAATTATTGAAGATTCGTTATAAAAGAGCATTTTAAGAATTCACGAAAACATAATAAAATCCAGCNTTTCTCCGGATTAATTATTGAAGATTCGTTATAAAAGAGCATTTTAAGAATTCACGAAAACATAATAAAATCCAGCAGTCCGAAATAAAAAAAAAGGTTACATTTTAATCTATACCTATGAAAGGACGACTTTTTTACTTGAACTTGTGAGTTCGACTACCTGAGTTTCTTACAGATCTCTGAANGAGTTTGATTGTGTTTACATTTAAAAACATAGTTCTTTTCCTTGTAATGGGACCTTTGTAAAATATAATATTGTTTTGAAAGAGAAATATTATTTTTAATTACAATAGTAATAAAAATTGAATTACATGATCTACAAGGATGTTAAATGATTGCATTGCAAGCATCGTTTTGCGATATGCAATAACAGTCACAAACTTAATTCTCGCTCTTAGCCCAATAAAAACCCAGTGTACACAACTGTGCACATTACGCAGGCGTAAGTAATTTTTGGTCTGTACTGTACACTACGAAGCTCAGTGACGAATCATCTTACCTGTGGATAAATGATTCTCAAACCGTCTTATTGGTGTTGGTCATAATTGGCTCATACAACTGTAGCCGAGCATATGGCCTACAGCTCATTGGCTGCAACAACAATACAAGTGTTGCGTAGTTTAAGTACAGCACGCATCATAAAACATTTGATTTGCAACACGTGAAACCGTAAATTAAAGTGTGCCTGAAAGGGTTAACTACAAAAATTAAGTGGTGAGAGTGCTCCAAATATAGGTTTGCATTCTACGTCGAAATTCTTTTAGAATGTGTGATCTAAAAATTAGAGCCCTGCCCGTAGTTATATTCACTGACGCGCTTGTCTTGGGAATTATAGTTTGGTAAATTTACTTCAAAACAATTGTGTAACTGAGAAAATCCTGTTAGTGAAGGTAAAATCCGGTAAAGAGTGTGATTTATCATTAGTTTGCCATATTAGCCATCATTTTCTCCGGATTAATTATTGAAGATTCGTTATAAAAGAGCATTTTAAGAATTCACGAAAACATAATAAAATCCAGTAGCCCGAAATATAAAAAAGGTTACATCTTAGTCTATACCTATGAAAGGACGACTTTTTTACTTGAACTTGTGAGTTCGACTACCTGAGTTTCTTACAGATCTCTGAANTCTATACCTATGAAAGGACGACTTTTTTACTTGAACTTGTGAGTTCGACTACCTGAGTTTCTTACAGATCTCTGAAATAGTAGGTTGTTTGCAATATGAAACGAAAGAAAAATTATAATGCTGCTTCATTTCTCTTAAATTGGAAGTTACAATTCCGACACGTTCACATGTTGCAGATCTAAGAAAATTGCAAGATCAAATACGCCGATAATAAAAAAAAGAGTACTGTTGCGGCTGCACGCAGGTTAGGCTGTACTTGAACTCTCTTATTTATATTTATTGTGTTGAGACTACAGTAGACGCGGTATAGCGTGTGTGATACCGCATCATGAGTACAAGAAAATTAATGCAAAATACATCTGCGAAAGAAGAGTACATTTTGTGGAAAGAAACATCCCTCTTACTCCTAACAAAATGAATCCGCGTATAAACATGCTCAATAACAAAACTTTTTGCANGTGGAAAGAAACATCCCTCTTACTCCTAACAAAATGAATCCGCGTATAAACATGCTCAATAACAAAACTTTTTGCCTTTTTTTTCTGTTATCAAGATTAATTTTGGATTATTTTTAAAGCTTTCTGTGGCGTGGTAAATGAATTTTCTGATCAATAAATCCCTTTGAAATTAAATTATATCTGCAAAAATAAAATGTAGAGAATTTATTTTATGATTTATACCTTACTTAGATGTAAGTGTGAAGTAATNATTATATCTGCAAAAATAAAATGTAGAGAATTTATTTTATGATTTATACCTTACTTAGATGTAAGTGTGAAGTAATGATATTAACTAAAATATTATACCAAATACGTTAATAATATCCGATTTCATTTTCCTCTCCTTCTCTTCCGGGCATATAAGTGCCACTCTGAAGCTTAAAGATTCCGCCGATTACCGTTAAATTTTTTTAATATGTGTCCTTACAAGAAGTGTCAATCAAACCTTCTTACTTCCAGTTGCTAACTGTTAAATTATTTTTGTTTACAGTAGCAATTTTAATAAAATATGTTATTCTGAGCAAATATAAATATTTTACTGGGGCAATTAGTAGATATGAACAAATTTGGCAACTGGTTTTTNCAAATATAAATATTTTACTGGGGCAATTAGTAGATATGAACAAATTTGGCAACTGGTTTTTTTTCTTTTACACTGCAAATCTGAATGAGTAATTTCAATCAGTGGAAATATTTTACTAAATTTTTAGTAAATTACCTGTTGCTTTCTGGCAAAACAGAGGTGTTCGAAGACGTTTTACTGCTAGACCAGTGCAATTTGCTTGGAATCAGTATAAATCACTGTTTAATCAGTGAATACTATCAACTAAAATGTTCAGTCAAATTTTACTGCTCAACGTGGGGCAGTTTCAACAAATTTGCAGTCAAATCCCCTGATTTGGCGTATTTGTTTTATCTATTTCTACTTCAGAGTGTAGTTACTGCCGACTATTTCTCAATTTTTGCGTCTATGCTATTCGTGCTTCCAGATTTCTTATTTTATTTCCGTTTTGTGTTTTTGAATATTTGGAGAACTGATACAAAAAAAAATTGCAATCACCGTAGCAAACAATGCGCCAAAATTTCAGTGCGTCTAAACCCAGTACCCAAATATGATGTAAATCCAGCACATGATCAGCTAAAGTTCTACTTTGAAAACATCCTTACTTCTCAAGCGAACAACACTTCTAGAAAATCGCTTTGCATGCTTACGCACTCAGTTTACAAATATTTTGTATGAGAACTGTTTCTCACTAGGCTTGCCACTTGCCTATTTTCTCCCTCTGTTTCAATTCACACCTGACGCAAATAAGTTTCCAATTTTATGAAAATTAAAAAAAAAAAAAAACCTTTAATGTCAACGTGAAGTGGTTAGGAAACAAACACGTCATACAAGGTGTGATTTTTCAGAGGCATCCTAACAAAAAGTGTGAAGATAACCTACGAATAGACTATGCAGTAATAAATCATCACTGCATTCGCCTGGAATGACTTCGGAAGACCGCAAGAAACCGGAGTCAGGATGTGCGGAACGGGAACAGGATCTTCGTGTTCCTCCGAAGGTGAGAGACACGAGTGTCTTGGCCAACCCAGACCCAGGGCATACAACTGCGTTCGTAACGCACGTGAAGGGAATTTTCTGTTTGTGCTTTACAGCACGATTCTCACTTACCAGTGATAGCCTGTTACTAGGGATTGGAGAATTTCGCGAGTGTGTTTTTAGGGCAAGCTAGAACTCAAACACACGTGCATTTGTTTTTTTTGCATTGGATCACGGTTTGATCAGACACGCCCAGGGGAACTCTCGGCCGATTACAGACCTGCATTGAAACAGTAACAGNGAACAGGATCTTCGTGTTCCTCCGAAGGTGAGAGACACGAGTGTCTTGGCCAACCCAGACCCAGGGCATACAACTGCGTACGCAACGCACGTGAAGGGAATTTTCTGTTTGTGCTTTACAGCGCGATTCTCACTTACCAGTGATAGCCTGTTACTAGGGATTGGAGAATTTCGCGAGTTCGTTTTACGGCAAGCTAGAACTCAAACACACGTGTATTTGTTTTTTTTTTCATTGGATCACGGTTTGATCAGACACGCCCAGGGGAACTCTCGGCCGATTACAGACCTGCATTGAAACAGTAACAGNCATTGGATCACGGTTTGATCAGACACGCCCAGGGGAACTCTCGGCCGATTACAGACCTGCATTGAAACAGTAACAGGATTCCTGATGCACTTGGACTGATGTAAAATTGGATACACACTAGGCAGAAACCATTGAACAGAAACCTAAGGCACGAAAATACATAATACAGTGGAGTCTATCCTAAGGGTATTTCAAAACGCGAAATTTTCCTGTCCTTGCCGATTACCTGTGGATAACTGATTCATCGTCTGTATTAACGGTCTAGGTTATGATTGGTTCGTATTATCTCAGCCGAAACACAAAGTATACACCTAATTGGCTGTAACAACGGAACAAGTGTTGTGTGGATTTAAGGGTGCTTACTGATCATCGAAAAATGCATGTTTCTGTATTTGTACAGAATACCGTTAGACTACTAGACATCCCTTTAAGGTAATATTTATTTGCATAGCATTTTTTGGATCGCATGGTTTTTGTATCATGAAATAAATCACAATTTTATTGTTTTTCAGACGTATAGATGAAATAAACAAAATCATTTACACAAAATTTTATCAGGGCACATGAACAGGCGTATATTAATTCATTTTAGGGTGTGGTTCCTAAAATTTTTTTACGGAAAAACCTACACTGCTACAAACAAAATTAATGCAAAAAGTTCTTTACTTAAAGCAATTTTTTAAAAATTGAGAAAACATTTCAAATTTTTTTAAAAAGATTTTTAAAAGAAACTCATGTTATCTCAATTATCACATTTCGATAAGTGATTTCGTTTTATTATTTTTACGTCCCAAAATACAAAAAAATTCATTTTGACATGGCAGTGTCCAAAAACTATACGCTATAAATTTTTTTAGGTGCAGAAGCATATTTTGTAAGTCATGTCTAGAAGTATCCAAAAAAATGATTTTTTTTTTGTTGACCAGTACCCTTAAGTACTGGACGCAACACAAAATTAATTTTTCGCACACCTGAAACCGTAAATTTAAGATGTTCTGAAAGGATAAAAAGAGTATGGCGTTAATGATATTTTAATAATATTTTGTTAATAAAATTATTTATGAGACTCTTTTATTATTCCGTAATGAAAGCTATTGCTAAATATGATGATATGTAACCTTGAATTAAGTTCTTGTTGTGTTTACAGCCCCAGATTTATTCCTCTCATGAGCACTTGCTACTATTTAATGGAACCGACTCTAGCCTACAGGCGCGCACAGAAGCGGGTGCTAAATTTCTTGGTTTTCTAACGCTATGATTTTCAGCTGCTTCGAACTATTATTACTTTTTTATTGTACGCTTTAAAGTATTACTTTAGAAACCGTTATAATTTTAGAACATTAAAATATAATGTAATGGTAGCAAAATATACGAATTTCACATTTATTTCCGATATAACCGAATTTTCCCCAGTTTCCTTGATGCAACAGACATTGCTACTAAAATGTAATCTGAAAATTTAATTATAGTCAGGAATACGCAGCGCCCGGCAGCTCACAAAGAAGTTGCTTATGACCCACTTCAAGTCAGAGAAAGCGAATATAATTACAGAACAGTTTGATAGTAAGAGTCCAAGAAGATATATACATATATCAGTACGGTATCTATTCGCCTTATCCCAATGAAGAGTGGACCGTGCAACGAGACGACTGACGTCGGTTGTTGAGATACCGTTTTATCAGGAATCCTTCCACGACCAGTTCCACATAAATAGGCCCAGTCGAGGTCGTCACATGCACACTCCGACAACCGTCCGAGAAGCAAGGACACCACCACTCCTGGAGACATCATGAAGACGGTATGGGCATTCTTTATTCAGTAAAACTGTTTTTGTTCATTAATTTTTTTTCTAGAAAACAATATATTGCTGTTAAATAATTTGAACAAACAATTATCCTTTCCTGTGATGGCGTGTATTTCGAAATAAATATCAGCTGTTTAAAATTTCTGTATAACCACGGACATTGTTACGGAAATACATAGTTAATATGCCTACATGCGATCCGTGATGACGGAATACGGATCTGAGCTCCGTAAGTACAAAATACGGAAAATCTGCGTATTTCCCGTATCTTCAGTTTTCGGGGACGATCAATGTCCTAGTCTACACGAATATTTCTTGCCACTGTAACTAGGAAAGTATAGTATTTTGCGGCAGTCAGGAAATCTACAACACTTAAAACTGTTCCTTGAAACATGGAATTTTCTGTGAAAAAGGAAAAAACTTTAATTTTTTTTTGGTATTTCTGAGAAANGCAGTCAGGAAATCTACAACACTTAAAACTGTTCCTTGAAACATGGAATTTTCTGTGAAAAAGGAAAAAACTTTAATTTTTTTTTGGTATTTCTGAGAAAAAAAGTCCTGAAACATTTCGGTAAAATAAGGGTTTTTTTTTAAGTTTAAGCAAAAATACAAAACAATATAACCATCTGCCAGTCTCAGCCCTGTCAAATCGACTTGGAATTCTCTCTGACATATGGCGGACACTCAGTACCTTCACTACCCGAACAGGAAATATGAGTATCATTTATGCAGCAATGTGACTTNCTACCCGAACAGGAAATATGAGTATCATTTATGCAGCAATGTGACTTAAGGCACCAAAAATTAATAATAAGGGCACCTTAATGATACAAGCGTCGCTGTTTGAGTTGCCAACGCATCATGCTGAATATAAAGAATGAGAACACATGAGTTAGTACATAATGGCTCGTGTCGGATGTCATTTGACATCTTTATGTCAGACTGATTTTTCATTCTATTGGCAAAAGTCTCCTATGAATGACATTGAAAGTATATTTGAAATTTGGACAACTTTTTCCTTCTAGGTATAGCGTAAATGCATTAATTTTCATAATCGCAAATGTTTAAACATTATTAATAATGAAGCCCACAAGCCATACTTGACATATGAATGTGCAGCAAACCCAAATGCTACACTGTTTATGTATCCGATGTGACAAATTATTTTCTTAACAACCATCATTCATTTTTAATGGGGCTCAAGAGTTTAAAATCGTTGTTTACATATTAAAATATTATAACATTTGTGTTGTGATACGAATAAATAATCTAAAAATATATGACAATTTTAAAAATTACNCATATTAAAATATTATAACATTTGTGTTGTGATACGAATAAATAATCTAAAAATATATGACAATTTTAAAAATTACACTTAAAAAATCAAATGAAATTCTCAACAAGAATGATCAGATTTATATGCTTTTTGGTACAATTCTCAGAACTTTGGAATGTCAAAACAAATACAAACACAAAAAAAAATATNTCAGATTTATATGCTTTTTGGTACAATTCTCAGAACTTTGGAATGTCAAAACAAATACAAACACAAAAAAAAATATCCGAATTACATAAGAAAGTCATTATAGTATTATCTCGAAAAGTTTTGTTCTGTGGTTTGCCCCTAATTCAGTTTTAACGTTTATTTAAAACATATTGTCAAAATAGCTGTAGGACAAAACCCTCAACGCCCGTGGACCAAATGTAGAATTTAAAAGAAATTTTTAACGTGTAACTCCTGTGGCTTCAAGAATAACGTTAGTTGAATACGAACATCCTATTACAATAAATTTTTCAAATTTATGACAAATAAAGTTCTAAGTTAAAATTCTCAAAATTATGGTTCAATGAAGTCTTACAAATTGTTATTAAATTATGATTTATATCGTGTCATGATACCACAAAAAAATGTTTAAAATCAACATAGTACACCGTTTGTTAGAGTTTGAACACGAAATTATTTTTAAAATATTTGCCAAGTAAATTTCTGAAACACTACAAAAAAATTACGGTAAATGTCACGAAACCTATGAGCAGAATATGTAAAACTGACGTCTAAATTTAAAGAGCAATTGTTGTAAATTTCAAGTTGAGCAAAATAAACAATTTTGAACATTATCTAAAATATCGTCTTGCAAATACACTATTTCAGTTGAAGAATTACAAGAAAATGTTTACAGCTTGTATTTAAAGGATAATTTGTAAAAATACAGAAAATGTAAAAAATCTAGGTTGTGAACAGTCTTAAGCAATACAAAATTATTAAATGACAGCTAATAATTTGTGACTTCAGGTTCTTGCTATCGCTGTGCTGGCACTTGCCCTGGCATACGCCAGTGGATGTGGAAACCAGTACAACGCACCACTTAAAAGTGGATACGGCGGATACAACCTGGGAGGATATTATGGCGGCCCAGGATACGGCTTTTTAGGTTCTCCTAAGTACCTTGGAGGATACTACGGTGGACTTAAGAGCTACGGGCCTGGCTACGGTCCTGGCTACGGTCCTGGCTACGGCTACGACTACCTGACGCCGCCTTACGGCTCGAGTTCTGCGGCGGCGGCAGCTGCTGCAGCTGCAGCTAGCGGAAATGGCGGCGCTGCAGCAGCTGCAGCTGCAGCCGCATCTGCTAACCAGGCTGGTCCTCTTGTCTACAGCCCAGGTTACGGCGGATTGGGCAGCTACGGTCCCGGATACGGTCCTAGCTACGGTCCTGGCTACGGCTACGACTACCTGACGCCATCTTACGGCTCGAGTTCTGCGGCGGCGGCAGCTGCTGCAGCTGCAGCTAACGGGAAGGGCGGCGCCGCAGCAGCTGCGGCTGCAGCCGCATCTGCTAACCAGGCTGGCCCATTCGCCTACAGCCCAGGATACGGTGGACTGGGCAGCTACGGTCCTGGATACGGGCCTGGCTACGGTCCTGGCTACGGCTACGACTACCTGAGGCCATCTTACGGCTCGAGTTCTGCGGCGGCGGCAGCTGCTGCTGCTGCAGCTGGCGGAAATGGTGGCGCCGCAGCAGCTGCAGCTGCAGCCGCCGCAGCTGGCGGCAAAGGCTATTATCCGGCCAGCTGCTGATTCCGCTGACATCCTTGCATGTATTCATCATGGACAGAAAAACCACGTCGTTACTCACTGAACAGACACTCTTGTCTGTTTTATATTGTGGAAAAATGTGGTTATTTCTTATTATGAAAAAATAAAACTTGTTAATAACACTATCGTTGTTTTCTCTTCTGAGTATTTTTCACACTCTGTGTGAAATAATTTTCATTTGTTCTCTTTTTAAAAGCTAACTTCATTACATTGTTTAACAAAAATTTGTATTAAAATTTTGTCATTTTCTTATGGAGAAAACGTCAAATATACTTTTTACTTGATGGTATGTTTTGGATAGCACGATTATATTCTGACCGGTTGTACAGAAATTAGTTACATAATTTCGTTAATATTATGCGATGAACCTTAATGTGTAAATTGAATTTATTCATGTATTTACATGTAAACATAAAAATGTAAATATTTTTCTTCATAGGCTTACATAAATAACACACTAATTTTTCTGTCACCTGAAGAAGATTCTACACTTCAAACAATGGTCACAACAATACTTAAAATACCTGAAAATAAAGATTATGTGCTGTAATTAAATGAAATTTGGCTGCAGGTCGGTGAAAGCTGGCCTATTAGAAATACTGTAATTATGATTGTCTATCGAGTGGTTTTTGCTCGCTTAATTGACATGATTAATTATTCGGAGTGAATGGTGGTACAAAGACTCAGGGATACTCCGTGATTTCGACTGGCTTACTAGCCAAAAGCAGCAAGATAATTTAAGTTTCAGACTTCAGTTATGCAAAGAATCGTATTACAGAATTTTATTTTAATTTCAATATTCCAGCCTATAACGGTATTTGAACTTCATTTGTTTGAATCAACCTGATTTCAAAATTTGTTTGATAACCACTCAGATACTTTCGTTTGCACGATANTTGTTTGATAACAACTCAGATACTTTCGTTTGCACGAGAAATGTCGTGTTTTTGCAGTGCATATTTCGTATGTATCTAGTACATAATATAGAGAGGGATTGCAGAATGACCTATATTACAAACTTCAAGGAAGCGTGGAACAATTATTATACAATATCTGGACTCTAAAACATTCCCCTAAAATATTACGTGTCGTAAAATGTAGAACTACTTGTAGGGGCTGCGGTGGCTGAGCCGTTAGAAATATCGCCTCCCACCACGGCAAACTGGGTTAAATACCCGGCCGGATCACTCCCGTACTTTCACATGTGGGAATTGTGCCGGACGATGCCACTGGTCGGCGGGTTTAGTCGTGGATCTCTCATTGTCCCCTTTCTTTCTGGCGCTGCTCCATTCCTCAATCACCTCATCGGCTTTCAGGACCTAGCTGTTTGGATCCGTTCAAATAACTTGACGCTATTACCCACCTGTGGAATACAGGGTGGTTTATAGGGTAGGTGTTAATTCCTCCAGGCACAAACTATAAGGTGCCTGGGATTGAGGGTATTTCAATAAGGTAGTCTTTTCACGTATCATTTAACTGGGTGGATATATTGTCTCGAGTTTAAACAAAAACAACATACAGAAACACTTCCGAGGTGTGGTACTCTATTTTGGCTTACTCGAGTTAACTGTGGGCAACTTCGTGGTGGAGGGGTGGCTTCTCTGGGCGACGACTTGATACTTACCTCTGCTGTAGGTGCTGGTATGTTGTCTGCTGTGGGTGAGCTCCGGCGATTAGGGCACCTTGGTAAAGGCCCGCGTTTGGTGCCGTCTCCCCTGGACTGCTGTTCTGGGCTCATTCTGAAGTCCTCTCGCGATTCCTTGACGCAACTCTTCCCTATGCGCGGTGATAATGAACTGTTTCCCTCTTCTCAAGATAATTGTCTTATATGCTCCCTAGCCTCCCTCCCTAATTGTCTGCACATGTCTCTCTTATTGGGGGAAGGGAGGGAGGTGGTGGCCTCCACTACAAAGCCCTTCTACCACATGCCATGGTTCGTGAAGGTTATGGGCGAGAGAAGTGGTGACTGGCCGTTGAATTTACCATCTCAGCTTTTTTTTTCCATGGTTTGGCTACAAGGGTGGTACGGATGAGGAGTATTCGTGGCTCCCACTTTCAATTGGTCAGCTGTTTTCTCAGGCGTGAAGCTAGAGGTACTCTTTATTGGCTCTGCAATTTCTCCCGGTTTCCTACGTATTTACATAGCACTTTCCAGGTGCTCCGGCAATATGCCAGCTCTTACTCGGCACAACCTTGACAAGTGTAACTGCGATCCGTTCTGGCTGTCCACGTGCCTTGTGACATGTGTCAACTGGTAGGGGCTCGCGAAGGGGGTCAGCGAGGCTTCTACTCCAAAATGCGTTACAAGACAATCCTCCTCCCCCCCCCCTCCCGGGCTCAACGAAGCTGAGCCACCTTCGCCCAAATTTCGGTTTCTGTTGCATCTCTGTCTGTAGTGCTCATTCTGTAACTGACGGTCCGTGTTCTGAGTTCTTTCGTTTAGCTGCGAGGCAGCTGTTGCCCTCATTTCTCTGTTACTATTCCCCTCCTGATAAGGACGCGCGCCTGGCAGTAGTTCCTATCTAGCTAGCCTCCTGGCTGCAAGAAGCGTCTAACAAACACGCTGGCTCTGCGTACATATTTTGATGAAGGCAGATTACCTTACAATTTATATATTATGTTTCAAATACCTCGCAGGCCGATCTACTTTTTGAACTATCTAAACAAACATTCTAGTACCACACACCTCGGAATCCGTACAGTACTTACCAACTTTCTTACAGGGTTACAAACATTGTTACAATTTTTACATATTTATACAACACTCCCTAACTTGGTCTCTCCACATTGTTTAAGTGTTGACAGGTGTGTATTTTGTGTTGCGTCGGCCATAGGCCGTACAAATAACAAAAAACCCTTTTATTTGCTAGGCTGGAACCTCTGTCTTCGTTAATGCCTGGCCCATTACCGTTTTTACAAAGGTTTTTCTGGCAGGCGGAAGAAAAACACACTTAATATATCATTAACTTACACATGGTATTGTGTTACTGTTATGACAGCTTCACAGGCCCTGGAAAAATAAAAAACACTCCTATCTGACTATTTCTGCCACCTCTCTCTTATACAGGCGGTGTTGGAAAAACTAAAGTATTGTATAGACTGGAAATATACACACCATATTCTTATCTTAAGTTAGAACACTCAGATACAGGCATCTGGCATTTCTTTTCGGCTGGGACGTCCTGCACTTTTTCCTCACTGCACTGATGTTCAGGCTTCTCACACATTGTAAGGTTACACAGGTAAACAAATAAAAACACTTAGTCGCACTTCAGTTCCATGGTTAGGTAGTGCCCGCCGCCCTACCTTTCTCTCACAGCAGGTGACATGAGAAAACGGGCTTCCCTCATGTCACACAGAATCTGTTATTGGTGTAGTCGGATCGGTTCATGCTTTCTGTACTGGCAACGTTCCCGGTAGAAACCGGGTTCCTTTCGGCCTCTGCAGATGCGCCAAGGTTGCATTCGCCTGTCTTCGATCCCCGTCGGACTAGGGGGCATGTTTCCCCGCACTGGATCCCTGACAGCGTGCAGGGAAGAAGTCTGCGTTGCCATCCTCTCGCCAGGTGGCCCTGAATCTGCAGCCCTGGAACTCGTATCTGTCNGTGCAGGGAAGAAGTCTGCGTTGCCATCCTCTCGCCAGGTGGCCCTGAATCTGCAGCCCTGGAACTCGTATCTGTCCCGGCTGCTGGCATCCTGTACTTCCACGCCTGTAGGATTTTGTCTCGGGTTCGTTGCTCTGCTGGTGCTGACTCGTCTTGGGGTCGCGACATATTCCTTTTTTGTTGCGCTATATTCGCTGTTTTTCACTCGCGGTTTCTACCTCTTCCTCATTTACTTTCGGCCTCCACTCGTCTCCTCGCCCTCCTTTTCGTCGGCTGTACTCCCCCTTTCTCCCGCAAGCCTGTTCGATTTCTGTTGTTACATCTTGCGCCTGCGTATTTTCCGCCCGATAAGTGGCTGTGGTTTCTAGCTCCTTTATCGGCACTTGCAGTGGCCCATGCGCCCTTGAGACACTGAGATAGAGTGGAGGGGCAATGGCCGACTTATCGTTTTGGCCCCCTATCCTCGCGTCCTGGCTCACCGTTCGGTGACCTAGTGACCCACTGCGGGACTCCCCTTAGCGGTCCTTTGTAATTCCTATGTGACTATCGGGGTAGGGTTCGGGTATAGGGCCTATCTGGTTTCGTGGCACCTTATGCCTATNTTTGTAATTCCTATGTGACTATCGGGGTAGGGTTCGGGTATAGGGCCTATCTGGTTTCGTGGCACCTTATGCCTATTTCCCTTCTCGTCCTTGACCCAATATACATTTCCCTGCCTCTCGACTACTATATATGGCCCTTGCCACTTAGGCGCAAATTCCGCACAGAATTTCTCACTAGCTCCGCTTAGGGGATGGTTGCCTATTAATATGTGACTNTTTGTAATTCCTATGTGACTATCGGGGTAGGGTTCGGGTATAGGGCCTATCTGGTTTCGTGGCACCTTATGCCTACTTCCCTTCTCGTCCTTGACCCAATATACATTTCCCTACCTCTCGACTACTATATATGGCCCTGGCCACTTAGGCGCAAATTCCGCACAGAATTTCTCACTAGCTCCGCTTAGGGGATGGTTGCCTATTAATATGTGACTACCCTCGGGCAAGTGGTATCCGGTGGTAACTTGTTCGGGGTATTTCCGCCAGATATACCGTTGTTGGTTTCTCAGAGCTGCTCCTATTCTCCATATCGCCTCTCTTCTTATTTCTTCGGGGGTGGGAAGTTCTGTAGGTTCTGTTTCCCACTGCCATTCTCCAGGTCTGCGGAAATTGTATTTCAGTATTAGGTGGCTGGGAGAAGTTCCAGGCCCTCGCCACTTAGGCGCAAATTCCGCACAGAATTTCTCACTAGCTCCGCTTAGGGGATGGTTGCCTATTAATATGTGACTACCCTCGGGCAAGTGGTATCCGGTGGTAACTTGTTCGGGGTATTTCCGCCAGATATACCGTTGTTGGTTTCTCAGAGCTGCTCCTATTCTCCATATCGCCTCTCTTCTTATTTCTTCGGGGGTGGGAAGTTCTGTAGGTTCTGTTTCCCACTGCCATTCTCCAGGTCTGCGGAAATTGTATTTCAGTATTAGGTGGCTGGGAGAAGTTCCAGGCCCTCGCCACTTAGGCGCAAATTCCGCACAGAATTACTCACTAGCTCCACTTAGGGGATGGTTGCGTATTAATATGTGACTACCCTCGGGCAAGTGATGTCCGGTGGTCCCTTGTTCGGGGTATTTCCGCCAGATATGCCGTTGTTGGTTTCTCAGAGCTGCTCCTATTCTCCATATCGGCTCTCTTCGTATTTCTTCGGGGGTGGTAAGTTCTGTAGGTTCTGTTTCCCACTGCCATTCTCCAGGTCTGCGGAAATTTTATTTCAGTATTAGGTGGCTGGGAGAAGTTCCAAAGGTGTCATTGTGCCGATGTCGCAGTGCATACAGTATCTCAGGTAGCTGTGTGTCCCATTGAGTATGATTCGTACCCATTCTTATTCTTATACTCTTCTTTAATTCTTGATTCCGGCGTTTGGTACGGTTGGCCTGTGGGTGGTAAGCTGGAGTCGTCCAGTTTTCCGCCCCCATGTATCACAGGCCTTCGTTCATTTAACCCCCTTAAATTGGGTTCCATTGTCGGTTAACACGCATTTCGGGTACCCCCTCCGTGGAAATACATCTCTCTCCATTTGCTGGATGATTGTGTTGGCCTCCTGGTTGGGTAACGGGAACGCCTCTGTCCACCTCGAGAAAAGATCGGTCACGACTAGAAGGTATCTTTTTCCTCGGTGTGTGGGTGGGTAGGGGCCCATGATATCGGCGGCGATGTGTATCCATGGCGTTTTCGGCCGTCGGGGTGTGTAATGTACCTTTGGTGTAGATTAGGCCCTGTTTTATAAAGACAGGGACTTTCCAAATGTCTTGCACGGTAATAACTTTATCTATATTTGACATTTAAAATCCTTCTTTTCCCAGATGTTGCAATGGTCTTGTGGTCATGATTCTCGACTGGTGACCGTAGGGTGGCCGGATCGAAAACGCACGGCTCCCACATTTATTGAGTTCCGTAGCAGCTGGCAACTTAAAAATTTCCCAATGCTCCCAATGCGGCCACCGATTGAACTCACGTCCCCTATTCTAGCACGCCTCTACAGGCAACGAATGAACCAATAAACACACAAAATGTTGTCATCGATACCAGATCTTTTTTCTGCGAATGGTTGAAGCATACACACTCTGATGGTGGGCGCGGGAATCAAAGATGGCCGTCTACAGCAGCTGACTGGCAGTGGGAATTAAATATGTCTGCCTATAGCAGACTGTGTCCAAGATGGCCGCCTTTGTCGAGGAATTACAAAGCAGGAGGTTTCTGCGTGAAATTATCCAAGATGGCTGCCATCACATCCACCTGTCCGCAGCCCCCTACAGCTNCAAAGCAGGAGGTTTCTGCGTGAAATTATCCAAGATGGCTGCCATCACATCCACCTGTCCGCAGCCCCCTACAGCTGTGCCAGTTCCCAACACCCACCCCTCCCCCCTGAACCAACCAAAATGTTATTCTTCTTATACCCCAAGTACATGTATATGAAAAAAAAACATTGAATGTAAACCAAACTGACAAGAACATTAGTGTAAAAGAAGGCTGGTACTTACTTCATAAGTTCCATGTATTAAGGATCACTATTGGTGCGAGAAATGAGTATTAGGTTTTCAATAGTGTCAACATTCAAGCTACTTCTGTTCATGCATTTGATGGTAGCCATTGCACGGAATGTGATCTCACAGATCTATGTTCATCCAAATAATGTCAGTATTTTGACTGTTATATCTGTAATAGCTGGACATTTGTTCATTTTACTCCGTTCAATCCAGACGTTTAAGTAGTCAGTGGAAGACTTGAAAAGCTCATCCCCACTTAGTAAAAAGGATAAAACACACATTTATAATTTCAGCCTCACTTCCTGAATTGAAAACTAATCTTTGAGTTAAGAAATGAGCTGTGCGTAATGTCTGTAGACTGAAGGAATTGAAAAACCATATTTTTCTCTTCAGTTTTCAAGAATATGGAATGAAACTTGTATTTAAGATTATTCAAGTGGCCAGTCAGTTTATCTTTTGTTGTATTTTATATACAGATAACTAAATTTTTTTAATATAAATATCTTAGGTGAAGGAAAACCACCAAGATTACCACACACAAAAACCTTAATAAATAATTCAAACTTTTTATTGAAACTCAAGACAGATTCTGACAACTCGCGCATAATTTCATATTTCACTTGCAAATTCAGGCTCAAATTATTGAGATATGACGAAACATCAACAAGAAAAGTAAGCCTTGCAAGATGATTTGCATCTTGTTTTAAATTTAGGAAAATATCCCTCATGTGTACATCAGTTCTAGAAAAATAACAATTTCTTCATTCAAATCCCAAACTCTTTTCAGCATTTGTCTTTTGCTAAGCCACAAAACATTATCATAGAGAGGCACATCTGTGAATTCATAATTGAAATCTTTTAAAAACGATTTGAGGTTCCTACGTGTAAGAGCTGAACTTGAACTCAAAAAGTTGACCAGATTGGCGATTTCAGTTAGCAAGGGGANTTGAGGTTCCTACGTGTAAGAGCTGAACTTGAACTCAAAAAGTTGACCAGATTGGCGATTTCAGTTAGCAAGGGGAATATATCTATACTCAGTTTACTACAGAGAACAGTGTTATGGATAACGTGGTTATGAGAACTCACGCAGGTGTTAATTCGTTTCAGTTTTCAAACCAGGCCTTCTTTAACTAACGATTTCTGGTGCTCCATCCATTACTACTGAGGCAATATTTGTAATGCTTACACTTTTCTATGCAAGAAGTTTTGAATGCTCATTAAATATTATTTCTCTGGTGGTTTTCCTATAAAATGGTATGAGTCCTTACAATTATTCCAAAATCATACTCCATTAACAATAAGGACCAAAACAGACACCTGAGCTATACCAGAAATATCAGTTGACACAAAGGCAGCCATGAAAAAACAACTACTTTGTGAAAGTTCAGATATCAAAGGACAACTTATGTGAATGGCAAGTTCTTTTTGCAACACCTCGTTGCAGTGTCAATTGAAAACGGAATTTTCTGGTATTTTTTGACAGTTTTTCACTTTCCATAACCGTAACAGTTTCAAGAACACACATTTTTCACAACTTTAGGCATGAGTAAAAGGAATTATCTTCTTAAACAGAATCCATGAAACTCTTAGGCCGGTATTCCAGATCGTTTCGTTTGGCATTACACATGTGCTACCATCCCGGGCGATTGAAAAGCCATGACTAATCCTGAACTCGAGGAACNCGTTTCGTTTGGCATTACACATGTGCTACCATCCCGGGCGATTGAAAAGCCATGACTAATCCTGAACTCGAGGAACGTTTTTCTGAACGTGTTTTATCTACGCCAGGAAATGATATCGGATGTGCCGCAGTTTGCTATTCGTAGCCTCGTGCGAGGCTGTAAACAAATGAAAGTGACACAGAAGTGTTTATTTACAATAACGGTTGGAAAAATTAATACCTGCACCGATTATTTATTAAGTCATCTGTAGCGCTGGCAGTTATTACAGATTTAAATAACTATGCATAGAGTTATAAAAACTATTAAATATTTTTATAGTTTGACGTGTTATATTTATTTCTTTGTTTAGTGCTTGACATCTTATGGAACATAATATGGTATGTTTCGTGTATGTAATGTCGAAATTATATACTTAAATTTTAAATTTTGCACATGCATTTTAACAGCAACATTGCAACATTATATTTATATTTTCATACTAATAAACAAATCTAAAANAAATTTTGCACATGCATTTTAACAGCAACATTGCAACATTATATTTATATTTTCATACTAATAAACAAATCTAAAATATTTTGCAATTATTAAATCAGAACCATATTGTATTAAATTGTATTTATGAAGCAGGAATCAAGGGATAAACCATCACGATGATAAAGTTCAATGCNAGAACCATATTGTATTAAATTGTATTTATGAAGCAGGAATCAAGGGATAAACCATCACGATGATAAAGTTCAATGCCCCAATATGAAATTACTGAACAATAATGCAGTCTTACATGTATCATTTGTTCTGTATGTAGTATGGGAACTGAATACTTAATCAAATTTTATGTACTTGTAGTAAACATTTGTTACCGGTCACTGTGATTCACGTAAATGTCATATATATACATATGTATATATATATATATATAAACTGTTTCTATAACGTAATTCTGAATGTCACACAGGGTAGAAGGTACTCCTAACAGCCAGCGTCAACATTCAACAAGTCATGTCGTCAGTCGTGCCAACGTAACCTCCTAACTCGTCCCGCCATTGTGGATATGGTTTAACTGTTGCAGCAGTCATGCTCACAGAACATTTTCACTCACGTTATAATACTTCATTTTGCATTGTAAGTTCTTCAAATAAAAAGACAGACACCCAAAATTCCTTACGAACGCGACTTTTACAAAATTGTCAAATAATCGCAATTATGTCGTACTGTTAACAATCTATCATTTAGAATTGTAATGATTAGCACAGTTATTAAAATAAATAAACTTTTTGGACATAATACATGCGAAAATATGAAAGTTTTAATTAATTAAAAACCTTATGAAACTTTGCACCAACAGGGATTTGAACCCATGATGTGTGCTGAGTAATCAGACACGATACTACTTGCGCTAACACGACGCCATGAATAAATATTATATACACAGGTTCACCTATCACTTGTTATACACTGTTTCTAATTATGGAAGTTTTTAAAACATGGCGTACATATCACACAGTATACTTGAAGACTATTACTCTTAATTGCGAAACAACCTAACTGTGCTCGTTTGCTAATTTTAAGATAATTGCACCGCGACGTAAAACNTTATAATACTTCATTTTGCATTGTAAGTTCTTCAAATAAAAAGACAGACACCCAAAATTCCTTACGAACGCGACTATTACAAAATTGTCAAATAATCGCAATTATGTCGTACTTTTAACAATCTATCATTTAGAATTGTAATGATTAGCACAGTTATTAAAATAAATAAACTTTTTGGACATAATACATGCGAAAATATGAAAGTTTTAATTAATTAAAAACCTTATGAAACTTTGCACCAACAGGGATTTGAACCCATGATGTGTGCTGAGTAATCAGACACGATACTACTTGCGCTAACACGACGCCATGAATAAATATTATGTACACAGGTTCACCTATCACTTGTTATACATTGTTTCTAATGATGGAAGTTTTTAAAACATGGCGTACATATCACACAGTATACTTGAAGGCTATTACTCTTAATTGCGAAACAACCTAACTGTGCTCGTTTGCTAATTTTAAGATAATTGCACCGCGACGTAAAACGGGCTGGAACCGTCATATTATTTATGGATATTCGTCACGTTACTGACTCCGGCAAAATGACACGCGTTTTGTGATTCGTAGGTTTCGTTCGCGTCAAGAATAAATCACCAAAACCGGAGCCCTAAGATTTAGGCTTCGGCCGTGGCTTAACTAAAACCTTACCTGGAATTATTAACCTTCTGGAATACTGATAACGCCTGGGTATGACTCTATCTGTAACAAATCCCTTATTAAAGCGTTCTGAACTACCGGACATAAAGAAATTTCTATATATTTGTCTTGATCTGAACATCTTCTTTGTATGATAATAGCATGCTATTGATTTATCTTCGCCATAAAGAAGAAACATAGGGAAACATNGGGAAACTTACTGTCAAACTCATTGTACTTCCTCACGTAGTGTGGTTTTAAGTTACATACCTTGACAACCGATACCTAAGGTACCTGTTTCTGCGAAAATATTTCAGGGAAAGTTGTGTTCCGACACACTTGCATTTACAACCACTTTTGTAATNTGTCTTGATCTGAACATCTTCTTTGTATGATAATAGCATGCTATTGATTTATCTTCGCCATAAAGAAGAATCATAGGGAAACTTACTGTCAAACTCATTGTACTTCCTCACGTAGTGTGGTTTTAAGTTACATACCTTGACAACCGATACCATAGGTACCTGTTTCTGCGAAAATATTTCAGGGAAAGTTGTGTTCCGACACACTTGCATTTACAACCACTTTTGTAATTGGGCCATTTGATTTGTTAGGCGTCTTATCTGTCTGTCCGCAAATCACGGGAATACAGTGTGAGAGAAGATTAATTCTCATTAAGTCAAAGTCACTCATGAAACAATTTCTCTTAACAATAAGACAAGCGGCCAGGTGCCAAATGAAGACTGNCTCATTAAGTCAAAGTCACTCATGAAACAATTTCTCTTAACAATAAGACAAGCGGCCAGGTGCCAAATGAAGACTGTAAGTTTGCACATGAGATATTTCACGTCTAGCCTCAGCGCAAATATTTTCGTGAAAAACCGTGGCCTTTACAGATACCACTTCATTGAAAATCAAGCACATTGGTTTATTTAGACCCACTAAGGTAAACAAAGTTGGTACATCCTCTTTATTTCTATCTCTCTCAATATCTCTCTCTCTCTCTCTCTCTTTCTCTCTCTCTCGAACTGGGGGTTTTCCCTGTCCACATTCCTCTGTTAACAACACATGATTACACATAATGGATGTACCACTATTAAACAAGTAAAATCACATAATACTGTAACATCCACACGCTTTGCGGATCCAAAATACGTAACAACTCCACTAACTGCCACTGCTGACTTCAATCTGATGTCTAATTTGTGGTCGCACCGAAGTCAGTCGGCCCACGTGTCGATAACTAGACAGCCGTCCCAAGTATGGTTCACAAGAACACGCGTAGCTGGGCGCACAAAGGCACGCCAGGCGCAAGCGCGGTTTACAACGACACGTTCATAATGACGTCTCGTTTATACTCAAATAAAGACCAATAATTTATAAGGAGTTTATAGAATAGAATGGAAATACATTCGGTAGAGTAAGAAATCGTCTAACCTCCCCCCGGTAAATAGAAAGTTCACTGAATTAACATTTAAGTAATTTAATTGTGATTATTAAAATTGATTTATTTCTCATTTGTGATATTTTCATCGCGAGCGAGCATAAATCTGTCTGATGGCCGTATTCGGTATGCAAGTCAACTAATAAGAAGGCCTGTCATAAACTGTCTGAAGTACGATGTGTGGCCATCTCGCTGTTACCACTATACTAAACTGGCCCAAAGTGAAACCTCTTCTAATAGCACTGGAAGTTTATATACCAATCAGCGCTCTGCTGATACGTCTTATCCCAATTAAGAGTGGGCGGGGAAATGAAACGACTAAAGTCATTTGTTGAGATACCGTTTTATCAGGAAGATTTCCGCGACCAGTTCCACATAAATAGGCCCAGTCGAGGTCGTCACATGCACTCTCCAACAACCGTCCGAGAAGCAAGGACACCACCACTCCTGCAGACATCATGAAGACGGTATGGGCATTCTTTATTCATTAACACTATGTTTGTTCATTAACATTTTTCTTGAAATACCATATATTGCTGTTAAATAATTTGATCAAAAAATTATCCTTTCCTGTTTTTAATTTCTGTATAACCACGGACGTNTTAAATAATTTGATCAAAAAATTATCCTTTCCTGTTTTTAATTTCTGTATAACCACGGACGTTTTTTACGGAAATGCATAGTAAATATGCCTAAGTGCGATCCGTGATCACGGAAAACGGATCCGAGCTGCGTGAGTATAAAATACGGAAAATCTGCGTATTTCCCGTATCTTCAAGTTTCAGGGACGAACAATGTCCTAGTCTCCGCGAATATTTCTTGCCACTGTAACTGGGAAAGTATAGTAGTTTGTGGCACTCAGGAAATCTACGACACTTAATAATATTCCTTGAAACATGACTATATAGCTCTAAGAATCGGTAGCAGTTAGCGAACTGAGGAAACACCCAAAATGTTACTAATAACTGGAACATTTCAATATGTCTCATTTTTTAAAACAATGCAGTTACACCTAAAGTTGTCATTACAAAGCTGCAGATGAGTGGTAACTATCTTGTTATCAAAGTCCTTGAGTGTGTTTTCAACCCTCGCTCCAAAATAACGTAAACTTACTTTTTCTTATTTCCGTAATAAAAAAAAGTAAAACAACAGAATTAAGAAAACAACATTTAATTTTCGTAACACCTTTTTAATGTACTCTTTCCTTTTGAACATAGGAAAAAAATATACCTAGCTAATTTGCGGACAATTTCCTTGAATTTAAGGAATTTTTTGTGTAAAAGAAATTAGATTTAATTTTTTTGGGTAGTTCTGGGAAAAAAAGTTCAGAAAATGATCTGTAAAATTAGGTTATCTCTTCTTAGAGCGTTAAAAAAAATACAATATTATCATCTGCCAGTCTCAGCCCTGTCAAGAAGGCTTGGAATTCTCTATGACATATGGCGGACGTTCAGTAGCTTCACTTCCCGAACAGGAAATATGAGTATAATTTATGCAGCAAAATGAATTAAAGCACCAAAAATTAATAAGTGTTCCTTTATGACACAAGCGTCGCTGTTTGAGTTGACTACGCATCATGCTGAATCTACAGACTGAGAACNAATAAGTGTTCCTTTATGACACAAGCGTCGCTGTTTGAGTTGACTACGCATCATGCTGAATCTACAGACTGAGAACACATGAGTTAGTACATAATGGCTCGTGTCGGATGTCATTTGACGTCTTAATGTCAGACTGATTTTTCATTCTATTGTCAAAAGTCTCCTATGAATGACATTGAAAGTATAGTTGAAAAATGGACAGCTTTTTCCTTCTAGGTATAGCGAACATGCATTAAATTTCATAATAACAAATGTTTAAACATTATTAATAATGAAATCCACAAACCATACTTGAAATACGAATATGCAGAAAAATAAATTATTTACTGTTAAGGTCTCCGATGTAAAAGATTATTTTCTTAAATGCCATCATTCATATTAAGTGGCGCTCAAGAGTTGAAAATCATTGTTTACNCCGATGTAAAAGATTATTTTCTTAAATGCCATCATTCATATTAAGTGGCGCTCAAGAGTTGAAAATCATTGTTTACATCTTTAGCAAATTACAACATTTGTGATGTGATATGAAAAAATAGTATGACAATGGTAAAAATTACACTAAAAAAATCAAATGAAATTCTCAACAAGAATGATTAGAATTATATGCATTTCGTACAATTCTCAGAGCTGTAAAATGTCAAAACAAATACAACCACAAAAAAAATTATCCGAATTACATAACAAGGTCATTTTAATATTTTCTCGAAAAGTTTTGTTTTGTGGTTTGCCCCTAATTCAGTTTTAACGTTTATTTAAAACATATTGTCAAAATAGCTGAAAGACAATACCCTCAACGCCCTTGGACCAAATTTTGAATTTTAAAGAAATTGTTATTGTGTAACTACTGTGGGTTCAAGAATAACATTAGTTGAACCCGAATTTCCTATTACAATAAATTTTTCAAATTTATGACAAATAAAGTTCTAAGTGAAAATGCTTAAATTTATGTTAAAATGAAGTCTTACAAATTGTTATTAAATTATTATTGATATTGTGTCATGAAACCACAAAAAAATACTTAAAATCTACATAGTACACAGTTTGTTATAGTTTGAACACGAAATTATTTTCAAAATAGTAACCAAATAAATTTATGAGATACTGTAAATAAATTATGGTAAATATCACGAATTCTATGAGCAGAATATTAAAACTGACGCCTAAATTTAAAGAGCAATTGTTGTAAATTTCAAGTTGAGCAAAATAAACAATTTTGTGCATTATCTAAAATATCGTGTTGCAAATACAATATTTCAGTTGAAGAATTAAAAGGAAATGTTTACAGCTTGTTTCCAAGGAATAATTATTAAAAAATACAGAAAATGTTAAAAAAATCTATGTTGTGAAAATCCTTAAGCAATACAAATTATTTAAATGACAACTGATTATTTGTAACTCCAGGTTCTTGCTATCGCTGTGCTGGCACTCGCCCTGGCGTACGCCAGTGGATGTGGACAACGGTACAACACACCACTTAAAGGATGGCCCTTGGGTTACCCTTCAGGACTATCAGGAGGGCTCGGCGGATTCAAGAAGGGAGGATATTATGGTGGCCCAGGATATGGCGGTCTGGGCAGCTATGGTCCCAGATACCTACCTACCTACGGTCCTGGCTACGGCTACGACTACCTGACGCCGCCTTACGGCTCGAGTTCTGCGGCGGCGGCAGCTGCTGCAGCTGCAGCTGGCGGAAATGGCGGCGCTGCAGCAGCTGCAGCTGCAGCCGCATCTGCTAACCAGGCTGGTCCTCTTGTCTACAGCCCAGGTTACGGCGGATTGGGCAGCTACGGTCCCGGATACGGTCCTAGCTACGGTCCTGGCTACGGCTACGACTACCTGACGCCATCTTACGGCTCGAGTTCTGCGGCGGCGGCAGCTGCTGCAGCTGCAGCTGGCGGAAATGGCGGCGCTGCAGCAGCTGCAGCTGCAGCCGCATCTGCTAACCAGGCTGGTCCTCTTGTCTACAGCCCAGGATACGGCGGATTGGGCAGCTACGGTCCCGGATACGGTCCTAGCTACGGTCCTGGCTACGGCTACGACTACCTGAGGCCATCTTACGGCTCGAGTTCTGCGGCGGCGGCAGCTGCTGCTGCTGCAGCTGGCGGAAATGGTGGCGCCGCAGCAGCTGCAGCTGCAGCCGCCGCAGCTGGCGGCAAAGGCTATTATCCGGCCAGCTGCTGATTCCGCTGACATCCTTGCATGTATTCATCATGGACAGAAAAACCACGTCGTTACTCACTGAACAGACACTCTTGTCTGTTTTATATTGTGGAAAAATGTGGTTATTTCTTATTATGAAAAAATAAAACTTGTTAATAACACTATCGTTGTTTTCTCTTCTGATTATTTTTCACACTCTGTGTGAAATAATTTCATTTGTTCTCTTTTTAAAACCTAACTTAATTACATTGTTTGACAAAAATTTGAATTAAAATTTTGTCATTTTCTTATGGAGAAAATGTCAAATATACTTTTTACTTAATGGTACGTTTTGGATAGCACGATTATATTCTGACTGGTTGTACAGAAATTAGTTACATAATTTCGTTAATATTATGCGATGAACCTTAATGTGTAAATTGACTTTATTGAAGTATTTAAATGTAAACATAAAAATGTAAATATTTTTCTTCATAGGCTTACATAAATAACACACTAATTTTTCTGTCACCTGAAGAAGATTCTACACTTCAAACAATGGTCACAACAATACTTAAAATACCTGAAAATAAAGATTATGTGCTGTAATTAAATGAAATTTGGCTGCAGGTCGGTGAAAGCTGGCCTATTAGAACTACTGTAATTATGATTGTCTATCGAGTGGTTTTTGCTCGCTTAATAGACATGATTAATTATTCATAGTGAATGGTGGTACAAAGAATCAGGGATACTCCGTGATTTCGACTGGCTTACTAGCCAAAAGCAGCAAGATAATTTACGTTTCAGACTTCAGTTATGCAAAGAATCGTATTACAGAATTTTATTTTAATTTCAATATTCTAGCCTATAACGGTATTTGAACTTCATTTGTTTGAATCAACCTGATTTCCAAATTTGTTTGACAACAACTCAGATACTTTCGTTTGCACGATAAATGTCGTGTTTTTGCAGTGCGTATTTCGTATGTATCTAGTACATAATATATAGAGAGAGAGTGCAGAATGACCTATATTACAAACTTCAAGGTATCATGGAACAATTATTATAGAATCTCTGGACTCTAAAATATTCCCCTAAAATATTACGTGTCGTAAAATCTAGAACTNAGATACTTTCGTTTGCACGATAAATGTCGTGTTTTTGCAGTGCGTATTTCGTATGTATCTAGTACATAATATATAGAGAGAGAGTGCAGAATGACCTATATTACAAACTTCAAGGTAGCATGGAACAATTATTATAGAATCTCTGGACTCTAAAATATTCCCCTAAAATATTACGTGTCGTAAAATCTAGAACTNCATGGAACAATTATTATAGAATCTCTGGACTCTAAAATATTCCCCTAAAATATTACGTGTCGTAAAATCTAGAACTACTGGTAGGGGCCGCGGTGGCTGAGCAGTTAGAAATATCGCCTCCCACCACGGCAAACTGGGTTCAATACCCGGCCGGGTCACTCCCGTATTTTCACATGTGGGAATTGTGCCGGACGATGCCACTGGTCGGCGGGTTTTGTCGTGGATCTCTCATTGTCCCCTTTCTTTCCGGCGCTGCTCCATACCTCAATCACCCCATCGGCTCTCAAGACCTCGCTGTTTGGTTCCTTCAATATCTCTTCAACTTACTTTATATATTGGCGCCTATCTACCGATAATTCAACACTGATGGTTATGGATTGGGAGAATAACGATGTTCAAAGTGCCTTTAAATTAAATCGCTACACTCATTACACAATGAGTAATGATCAGAGGCAACTGTTTTTCGCAAAAATATTTACGTGGAGGATAGACTTCAATATCTTTTGTGGACACTTGCAGTCTTCATTTGACTATTGGAAATTTATCTTTGTGTGAAAAGAGTATGTTACATGCCTGTGATACGCGGCCAGACACAAGAGATGCGACACAATTCAAATGATTCAACCACAAAAGCGACTAAGAACTAAGGTGCTTTGGAACACAACTTGTACTGATACCTTAACGCGAGAAATAGGTGCCCCTGACGATGATCCTACCTGTGTGTAAATAATTCCTAAACCGTCTTACTGGTCTACGCAATAATTGGTTAATATAGCGGTAGCCAAACATATCGCCTACAGCTCATTGGCTGCGACAATAAAACAAGTGCTGCTTCGACTTAAATACACGACGCAGCATAAAATATTTGGTTTGGAATAGCTGAAACCGTCAATTAAAGTGGATCTGGAATGATTAAGAACCTAATCATAGCGTATATTTTCTGTTACCTTGCATAATGTTTATGCTACCANAAAGTGGATCTGGAATGATTAAGAACCTAATCATAGCGTATATTTTCTGTTACCTTGCATAATGTTTATGCTACCACTTTAATTATAAAAGTTGGTACGATTATTTGGAAAATCTGACTTTTGAAGAAACTCGTGTGAATTCCACAAAAATACTGTTTTAAGCGTAAAGACGTCAGCCCATTATGATAAAAGCGCAAGTTTCAGTGCGAAATTAAATAATACTTCTTTGCNGTTTTAAGCGTAAAGACGTCAGCCCATTATGATAAAAGCGCAAGTTTCAGTGCGAAATTAAATAATACTTCTTTGCGAAGTTATGAACATTCCACAAAACAATCGTCGCAACACAGGCACTTTTCGTATGTGTTAGTTTTCATGTGTGTCTATATGTAAATAGATACTCATATACTAACCTATGTTTATATATATATACATTATGTTAACTGTTAAATTGTAACTTTTTAAAATAACATTTCTAAAAATATTTATTAACTTTTAACAGAATAAACATTACTGTACATGCTGATTTACCTTTCCCTGAGTTAAAGTGGCCGCCAAGTAATAAATATAGTTCCAAGTCTTGGCATTGCTATGCCAGTGCAACGTTTAAATTTATAGCAAATTATTTATCTTTATACTTAGAGAACGAACAGGCTTATTAGCTGGAACACCTGAAATTCGCGAAAATATTTCCACACATGCCAGATGTCAATAACCTACGGGCATATCGGCAGTTATATTGTGCTTGGTGACCGTTCATTTTTGTCAGACGACATTTTCAAACTTGACTGGCCTATCTGAAGCATCTTACTTTGATAGTGTACGTCTGTGATAACCACGTTTTAAGTTTTGCTTCAACTATATATATATTTTTTTTGGTTATAAACAAATCTAATGCGGAAATTCCCTCACACAGGTTCGTTTAAAATGATAATAGAACCATTAAAACACAGGAATTAAAGATGTTAAAAAATGTTACTTTAAAATAATACACTTAAATCATATTAATAGCATTGTTTCCTACAGTTCCCCCATGATAATTCAAGGAGCCTTCCCACACACNTAATACACTTAAATCATATTAATAGCATTGTTTCCTACAGTTCCCCCATGATAATTCAAGGAGCCTTCCCACACACGCAATATTTTTTTCTTTGAATGTCTCTGGATCTCTGCCCAAACGCTCAGGAAACAGGTCATTTACTCAAATAGCGNTAATACACTTAAATCATATTAATAGCATTGTTTCCTACAGTTCCCCCATGATAATTCAAGGAGCCTTCCCACACACACAATATTTTTTTCTTTGAATGTCTCTGGATCTCTGCCCAAACGATCAGGAAACAGGTCATTTACTCCAATGCTGATCTCCCACTTTCTCGAAACACTAATTCTTTCCATTTTCTTTCATTCGCGCTGATAGGTCCATATTAGAAAATCATCATACCGCGTTAATGCCCTTACGCAAATGAAAACGTGAACATTTGACTTTACGTTTGCTTTCGACATGTTGTTTCGTTTGGAACTCGGCACAACGGAACTGTTAAAGTTAAAAGTCAAGCAGCCATTTTTCCAAGAATCTGAGAGAGGTTATGTCGAATAAGTGCTATTTTACTGAATTGTAGGGCGATTTTCAACTCAGTATATTAAACCGAGTTCGTCTAAATAAATTAAATGGGAAACGTTTGTAGTGTAAAGTGGGAATATATGAATTTATATTTTTGAATAAATAAAACTATTTAGTTTTTTTTAGAAATGAACTTTTAATATACAATTTAAGAATATTTAAAAAAGGTATCTAAAATGTTATCCTGGATAATATGATAATGATTTGCATAACAATATACACATGTTCACGAAGATCGTAAGAGATTTTTTCAAATGTCTGAAATTAAAATTTACAATTGCAATGTGTATTTGTGGTTTCATCAAAGAAACTGAAATGCAAAGTGCTAAGTGAGTAAAGTGAGTGAGGCGGCTATTCAAATTGAAGCTATGAGGGTGAAGCGAGGTGAGTGTGGAGCTGCGTTTAATTGAACGGGCGGGGGAAACGGGATATCCCCGAGAAAACCCGCCGACCAGCGGCATCGACCTGCATGATTCCCACTTACGAAAATCTAGGAGTGACCCACCAGGGGATAGAACCCGATTCGCTTTAATGGAAAGACGAGCAGTCTAACCGCTCAGCCACCGCTGCCCCGACAAATGCTTAAGTGTGCTGTTGTGTCAGGGCATTTAGCCAGGCGACGCTGGCAAAAGGAATAGAATCAAAGAGGGGACAGTCGTCGCCAAGGCACGGCGCCAGCCGGCGTTCAGTATGACATCGGTCATCCACCAGGTCACAACACTTTACTGGGTGGGTCCCACTCCCCAGTCAACTACAGATGATAAGCCCTACCTGGAGTTATGCACTTATAGTCTGTAAACGGTAAAATTAGCACTTCTGAAAGCCCTGCTTAAGGTGGCCACGAGGGTAGGTCGCCGAACGAAGTGCAGAGCTCCAGCAGAAAACGTTTCAATGAAAATCCGTCCAACCTGTCTGAGTGAGGTCTGCTTACGAATAACATATAAGAAACTTTACGGGTCTGTGTACGTTTTTCAATTCCTCCATTTCTCTCTAAAGTATGTTTTTGCGATGAAAGTGACTCAAGCAGAAGTTTTCACAGTATTTTTTAGGTATGAACATTCCAATACAAACCATTAAAATAGGAATAGGGACGTCCATAAAACCCTTGTTTTTTTTATTATTACGTCATAAAAGACGTTACCGTTATCACTGAAAGGCTCACAGAGGAGTGTTATCGACGGCAAGACTGCACGCCAGTTCAGTTCTTTGCGCGTAGAAGCGATGCGAGAGTTGATGAGCATGTTCGATCATAGCGCTCCCACACTGTTAGAGCTCAGATAAGAAAGATTACTTCAACCATATGGCCACCTTATGATCTAGTTGTTTTCACATTGTGTATTCTTGCGCAATATGTAAACATTACACTGCCATGGATGGGCCCCGTCACTTCATATATACGTCCGTCAATTGCAGCATGTAAAATTATTAGAATAGTAAGCATTTTATTGTTTTGCTAGTTATTAAACTTATATGCATTGAAAATACTGGAAACAAAAGGAGTAATTTCAGTATCTCCAAATGTTTTCTTTACTTACCCCCTCAACCCGAGAGTAACGAACGCCATGGAAACCGTAACAGATTAATAATGGCCTCGCTCCTATGATTATTTCCAGCTGGGCAATTAGTGTGTTCTCACAAAGGATTAATGGGGATGTGGGCCACCTCTGTCAGTTCGGTTGCTTGTTAACATTTTTGCAGGTATGACATCAAAAGTAAATAGAGAAAACCATCTCCTCCTCTGTTTCACAGTGGAGATGTGAGCTGGTTGTTCATTTTTTTTTCAGGGGATTTGAGATCGGACCATATTTCTGATTAGTGATACTGTGCTGCACATGTTAATGTGTTCTGATGGTTGGTGGTTCGTATTCATGTTGGTTCTCCCAAAACGCATAAATACCGTCAGTTTCAATGCTTGTTAACATTCCCGAAGTTCTGGTAGCTACACTGTGTGCCAGGGGTGTGGTTGGTGGGGCGATCGGACATGAGTAAACCCACTAGTACCATGGCTAATAAGAAGGAGGACAGGCTGATAGTGTCCCGGCAAGACACTAGGGGTCCGGATAGTTCTCCGGACAGACAACGAGCTTGGTAATCTGAGTACGAGGAACTCAGGCCTTGTAGAAGGTTGCTCCAGGAGGAGCTTGTGTATCAAGTTGGGGGGATAGGGCTTGGTTACCTCAGGTGAATAACTGGGACACCTGTGTTGAGAGGGCGTGATCCTTCTTCTCTACCGAGTGGCCGGCAAAGCGCGGAATGGCCGCAAAGCTACGAGCGCTACATAAAAATATAAAAAGTATGGCTTGAAGACTGCATGTTTGTTTATAGCTACAGTGGGCCTGCAGGCCATATTTGTTAATAGCCTTCCAAAATATGTTGATTGGGGTGTATTATGTCATCGGCATGACACATGTTAATGATCTTGGTGACCAGCTGGACATCCCAACTGTTCTCACAAGCATTGTTCAATATTCAGTGTTGTGTGTTACTTAAAATTCATGACAACTAGAGCTGGCTGTCAACTGCATGAGTGTAGGTGGCCGTCCACTGGCAGCATTCGCTTTTAATAATTACTATTAGGTATGTAAACGCCCATTGCGCACGGATATTACTTCTGCCAGCATCAATTGGACTCGTCAGCCATGCGGAGCATGGAATTGCTGATTAATTGGCTCCGGGTTAGACAACTGTCATTTCACAGACGGCGATGGCCCATTTCTCACATTGTCGACGTTTCTTAGGGCACTAAATTATTAATTGCGTCCTCTATCAGAGAGGTGAGGTGGAGGAGCCGAGAATCTTTTCAGCTAGTTGATACCGGAAAGGCAATCGTCTCCCGCACACATGCAACATTCAAGCTATGTTCCTCACAGTGCAGTGTACGCGCTTGAATACACAGACTAGCTTGAGATACGGAGATACACAAGCGCAGACACTCGCGCATGATCGAGACACGCGTACTTTGCTAACCAATTCAGTAGCATGTAACTTTTATATAATTATTTTCTGAATGTTTAAATGATGGTATATTGTTAAGGTTTTTGCTCTATTATCTTTTTACACATATAAAAATATAAAAAGTGTGCTCTTACATGCGNTTTTTTTTTTTTTTTTTTTTTTTTTTTTGTAATATGTACATTTGACATTAAACATACACTTTTTTTCGCGTTGGCATGTTTATTATCTGGCGAATGCCTTGGCCAATGCGAGTATTTACTTTATTATGATTTCCACTCCTAACCATTTATTGGCGATTTGTATATATACAGACAGGGACTTTCTAAATGTCCAGGACGGTAAAAACTTTATACATATTAGTGATTAAAAATGTACCGTTTTGCCATAAGTTGCAATGATCATGTGTTCAAGATGATCGACCGGTGAAAGTATTGTGGCCGGATCGAAGCCGCACGGCTCCCGTGTTTATTGAGTTCCGTAACACCTACTTACTAAAAAAATTTCCCAATGCTACTGGTGGCCACCGATTGAACTCGCCTCCCCGATGCTAGCACGCCTAAACAGGCAACGAGCGAACCTACCAACAAACAAAATGCTGGCATCTATACCAGCGCTTTTAGCTGCGAATCGTTGAACCTTCCACACTCTGGTGGTAGGCGCGGGAATCAAAGATGGCCGTCTTCAGCAGCTGACTGGCAGTAGGAATTAAATATGTCTGCCTATATCATACCGTGTCCAAGATGGCCGCCTTTGTCGAGGAATTGCAAAGCAGGAGGTTTCTGCGTGAAATTATCCAAGATGGCTGCCATCACATCCACCTGTCCGCAGCCCCCTACACCTGTGCCAGTTCCCAACCCCACCCCCCTCCGCAGACCCATCAGAATTTTGTTCTTCTTATACTCCAAGTACATGTATATGAAAAAAAAAACATTGAATGTAAACCAAACTGACAAGAACATTAGTGTAAAAAAAGGCTGGTACTTACTTCATAAGTTCCATGTATTAAGGATCACTATTGGTGCGAGAAAGGAGTATTAGGTTTTCAATAGTGTCAACATTCAAGCTACTTCTGCTCATGCATTTGATGGTATCCATTGCACGGAATGTGATCTCACAGATCTATGTTCATCCAAACGTTGTCGGTATTTGGACTGTTATTTCTGTGATAACTGGACATTTGTTTATTTTACTCCGTCCAATCCAAATGTTCATGTAGTCAGTGAATGACTTGAAAAGCTCTTTCCCACTAAGAAAAACAGAGAAATCACACGTGGATAAATTCAGCCTCACTTCATGAATAGAAAACCAATATTTAAGTTAATAAATGAGCTGTGCGTAATGTCTGTAGACTGAAGGAATTTAAAAACCATATTTTTCCCTTCAGTTTTCAAGAATATTGAATTAAACTTGTATTTAAGATTATTCAAGTTGCCAGTCAGTTCATCTTTCGTTCCCATTTTATAAACAAAACTTTTTTTTTCTTACACATTTCTTTGGCAATTTTTTATTAAATCTCAATACAGATTCTGACAAATCGCACATACTTTCATATTTCACTTGCAAACTCAGGCTAAAATTATTGACATACGACGAAACATCAACAAGAAAAGAAAGTCTTGCAAGATGATTTGCATCTTGTTTTAAATTTACGAAAATATCCCTCATGTGTACATCAGTTCTAGAAAAATAACAATTTCTTCATTTAAATCCCAAACTCTTTTCAGCATTTGTATTTTGCTCAGCCACCTTACATTATCATAGAGAGGCACATCTGTGAATTCATAATTGAAATCCTTTAAATACGATTTGAGGTTCATATGTGTAAGAGCTGAACTTGACCTCAAAAACTTTACCTGATTGGCGATTTAAGTTAGAAAGGGGCATGTACCTTTACTCAGTTTACTACAGAGAACAGAGTTATGGATAATGCGGTTATGAGAAATCACGCAGGTGTATATTCGTTTCAGTTTTCAAACCAGACCTTCTTTAACTTGCCATTGCTGGCGCTCCATCCATTACTACTGAGGCAATATTTGTAATGCTTACACTTTTCTATGCAAGAAGTTTTGAATGCTCATTAAATATTATTTCTTTGGTGGTTTTCCTATAAAATGGTATGAGTCCTTACAATTATTCCAAAATCTCACTCCATTAGCAATAAGGACCAAAACAGACACCTGAGCTATACCAGAAATATCGGATGACTCATAAGCAGCCAAGGAAAAACAACTACTTTGTGAAAGTTCAGATATCAAATAACAACTTACGTGATTGGCAAGTTCTTTGCAAAGTCGGGTTACAGTGTCAATTGATAACCGAAATTTCTTGTATTTTTTGACAGTTTTTCACTTTCCATAACCATAACAGTTTCAAGAACTCACATTTTTCGCAAATTCGGCATGAGTAAAAGTAATCATGTTCTTAAAAAGAATCCAGGAAACTCTTATGCCAGTATTCCAGAACTTATTGTTTGGCATTACACATGTGCTACCATCCCGGGCGATTAAAAAGCCATGACTAATCCTCAACTCATGGAACGTATTTCTGAAGGTGTGTTATCTACGTTCTGAAATGATATCGAGTGTCCAGAGTTTGCTATTCGCAGCCTCGTGCGAGGCTAGAAACAAATGAAAGCGACACAAAAGTGTTTATTTACAATAACGGTTGCAAAAATAAATACCTGCACCGGTTATTTATTAAGTCATCTGTAGCGCTGGCAGTTATTACAGATTTAAATAACTGTGCATAGAGTTATAAAATCTATTAAATATTTTTATAGTTTGACGTGTTATATTTATTTCGTTCTATAATGTTTGACAACTTATGGAACATAATGTGGTTTGTTTCGTGAATGCAATTTGGAAATTATATACGTAAATTTTAAATTATACACATGCATTTTAACAGCAACATTGAAACTTTATATTTATATTTTCATACTAATAAATAAATCTAGAATATTTTGCGATACTGCAGATCAGAGCTGTATTGCATTAAATTGCATTGTTGTAGAAGGAATCAAGGGATAAAACAGCACGTTGATAAAGTTCAATGCCCAAATGTGAAATTACTGAACAATAATGCAGTCGTTCATTTATAATTTGTTCTGTATGTAGTATGGGAACTGAAAACGAAACTATATTTAGGTTACTGGTAATAAACATTTGTTACCTCCCCCTGTGATTCACGAAAATGTCTGTACCTATAAAGGCTTATGTGCAATTTTGTAATATTTCCAGAAATACATATTTCAAGCAAATTCTACTGCATTCTTCAGTTTGGTTGAAGTATTATTTCATGAGTTCTACTGCCTGAATTCAGCTTTTTTCAAATAATTGAGCAGAGGCAAATTTTGAAATCACAGCTACGCCAAGGCAAATTAATTCATTGTGTTTCAAACCTGCCGGAAAATGTTTAAGTGTTGTGATATACACGTACATAAGTGAACTTGAAAAAATCACCAAAGGCGAAACAGATACTCATGGATAAAACATGTAACCGTTTTAGCAATTTCCTCTGTCACGTGAGAAACCAAAGTCTACTTCATAGGCCAAGGCCATTTCGAAAGCACAAACATAATTTAGCAATCGGCACTACTCACGCTGTACTAAGCCTCAACTAGAACGTCGAAATATTAGAAACAAGTTTGTAACTCATGGAAATAGTTTAAAACATACCATATATATACACATATATACTGTTTTTTTAGCGTCATTTTGAATGCCACACAGTGTATAAAGTACTCCTTACAGCCAGCGTTAACAATTAACAAGACATGTCGTCAGTCCTGCCAACGTAACTTCCTCACTCGTCCCGCCATTCTGACTATGGTTTTACCGTTGCAGCAGTCAGGCTCACAGAACATTTTACGCTCACGTTATAGTATTTTATTTTGCATTGTTAGGTCTTCATATAAAAAGGCAGAAACGCAAAATGCATTTCGAATATGACTTGTGGGTTTTGATGAATAAATTCTGAGAGACGTAATTATTACAAAAATTTCAAATAATCGCAATTATGTCGTAATTTTAACAATCTATCGTTTAAAATTTTAATACTTAGCGTAGTTATTAAAATTAATACACTTTATTCAAGATAATAACTGTGAAAATACGAAAGTTTTACTTAATTATAAAACCTTAGGAAAGTTCGCACCAACCGGGATTTGAACCGATAACGTGTGCTGAGTAATCAGGCACGATACCAGTTGCGCTAACACGACGCACTGAATAAATATTATAATCACATACATGTTCACCTATTACATGTTCAGCGTAGTTTCTAATTATGGAAGTTTTTAAAACACGTCGTACGTATCGCACAGTATTCTTGAAGGCATTAACTCTGAATTGCAAAACAACTTATCTGTGCTCGTTTGCTAATTTTAAAATAACAATTGCATCGCGACGTATAACTTTCAGGACCCGTCATATTATTTATGGATATTCGTCACGTTACTGACTCCGGCAAAATTAAATGCGTTCTGCGCATGCGTGGGTTTCCTCCGCGCCAAGGACAAATCGTTAAAACCGGAGAACTAAGACTTAGGCTAAGGCCGTGGCTTAACTATAACCTTAGCTGGCATTATTAACCTTCTGGAATACTGATAAAGCCTGGGTATGACTTGAGCTGTACCAAACCCCTTATTAAAGCGTTCTGAACTACCGGCCTTAAAGAAATTTCTATATATTTGTCTTGAGCTGAACATTCTCTTTGTATGATAATAGCATGATATTGGTTTATCTTCGTCATAAAGAATAATCATAGGGAAACTTGCTGTCAAAATCATTCTGCTTCCTCACAAAGAGTTGTTTTAAGTTACATACCTTGACAACCGATACCTAAGGCACCTATTTCGAGCGAAAATAGTTTAGGGCAAGTTGTGTTTCGACACATTTCATTTAGAACCACTTTTGTAATTGCGTCATTTGATTTGTTAGGCGTGTTATCTGTGTGTCCGCAAATCATGGGCGGATAGTGTGAGAGAAGCTTATTTCTCATTAAGTCACCCATGAAACAGTTTCTCTTAACAAGAACACAAGCGGCCAGGTGCCAAATGAAGACTGCAAGTAGTGTGCACATGAGATATTTCACGTCTAGCCTCAGCGCAAATATTTTCATGAAAAACCGTGGTCTTTACAGATACCACTTCATTGCATATCAACCACATTGGTTTATTTAGACGCACTATGGTTAACAAAGTTGGTTCATCATCTTTATCTCTCTCTCTCTCTCTGTCAATCTTTCTCTCTCTCTCTCTTTCTCTCTCTCTCTCTCTAACTGGCGGTTTTCTATGTCCACTTCTCTCTGTTAACAACACGTGATTACACATAATGGATGTACCACTATTAAACAAGTAAAATCATATAATGCTTTAGCATCCACACGCTTTGCGGATTCAACACATGTAACAACTCCACTAACTGCCACTGCTGCCTTCAAACTGATGTCTAATATGTTGTCGCGCCGAAGCCAGTCGGCCGACGTGTCGATAACTAGACTGCCGTCCCAAGTATGGTTCACAAGAGCACGCAGAGCTGGGCTCACAAAGGCACGCCAAGTGAAAGCGCGGTTTACAAGGACACGTTCATAATAACATCTCGTTCATACTCAAATAAAGGCCAATAATATATAAAGTATTTATAGAATAGAATGGAAATACATCTGGTTAAGTAACAAATCGGCTAACCTCCCCCCTCCACCCCGGTAAATGGAGGGTTCACTGAATTAACATTTAAGTAATTTACTTTGAATTATTCAAATTGATTTCTCGCTCCTTTATGACATTTTCATGGCGAGTAAGCATAAACCTGTCTTCAGGCCATATGCAGTCCGCGAGTCGACTTATTAGAAGGACTCTCATAAACTGTCTGAAGTACGATGTGTGGCCATCCCTCTGGTGCCACTATGCTAGCCTGGCCGACAATGAAACCTCTTCTAATAGCACTGGAAGTGTTTACTTTGAACTGTCCTAGTTTATTTACCAATCAGCGCTCTGGCGATATGTCTTATCCCAATTAAGAATGGGCTGAGCAATAATACGACTGACGTCAGTTGTTAAGATACCGTTTTATCAGGAAACTTTCTACGACCAGTTCCACATAAATAGGCCCAGTCGAATTCGTCACATTGACTCTCCAACATCCGTCCGAGAAGCAAGGACTTCACCACTCCTAGAGACGTCATGAAGACGGTATGGCCATTCTCTACTCAGCAAATTTTTTTTTTGTTCATTAATTTTCTTTTAGAAAACAATATATTGCTGTTTAATAATTTGAACAAATAATTATCCTTTTCTGTGATGGCATGTATGTTTAAATAAATATAATTTGTTCACAATTTCTGTATAACCACTGACATTTTTTACGGAAATACATAGTAAATATGCCTAAGTGCGATCTGTGATGACGGAAAACGGATCCGAGCTCCGTAAGTACAAAATACGGAAAATCTGCGTATTTCCCGTATCTTCAAGTTTCAGGGACGAAAAATGTCCTAGTCTCCGCGAATATTTCTTGCCACTGTAACTGGGAAAGTATAGTAGTTTGCGGCACTCAGGAAATCTACGACACTTAATAATATTCCTTGAAACATGACTATATAGCTCTAAGAATCGGTAGAAGTTAGCAAACTGAGGAAACACACAAAATGTTACTAAAAACTGGAACATTTCAATATGTCTCATTTTTTAAAACAATGCAGTTACACCTAAAGTTGTCATTACAAAGCTGCAGATGAGTGGTAACTATCTTGTTATCAAAGTCCTTCAGTGTGTTTTCAACAGTCGGTCCAAAATAGTGCAAACTTACTTTTCCTTATTTCTGTTATAAAAAAAGTAAAACATCAGAATTAAGAAAACTTAATTCATTTTTCGTAACACCTTTTTTATAAGCTCGTTCCCTTTGGAACATAGGAAAAAAATGTACCTAGCTATTTTACGGATAATTTCCTTGAATTTATGGAATTTTCTGTGAAAAAGGTAATAGATTTCATTTTTTTCGGTAGTTCTGGAAAAAAAAGTTCTGAAATTTTTCTGAAAATTAGGGTTTTTTTTAAGTGTAAGAAAAAAAATATTATCATCTGCAGGTGTCAAAGGGGGCAGCGGTGGCGCAGTGGCCAGGGCGCTCGCCTCCCACCACGGCGATCTGGGTTCGAACCCCGCGGGTTGATTCCCGGATTTTCGCATGTGGGAATCGTGCTGGACGATGCCGCTTGCCGGCGGGTTTTCTCGGGGTTCTCCCGTTTCCCCCGCCCTTGCATTCCAGCGCCGCTCCATTCTAGAGTATCATTTCATGTCATGCCCAGGGATGGCGGTCACCTACAGGTCCCAACTTGAAAGAACCGTCGCTTCGGAGGGTGTGCCCTAGGGTGCGCTCCCCATACGCCATTATTATTATTATTATTATTATTATTATGTGTTGTAAAAGCACAATATTTCAGATGAAGAATTACAAGAAAACGTTTGCAACTTGTTTCAATAGAATTATTTGAAAAAAAAAATACAGGAATAGTTACTGTGCAGAAGAAAAATCTAGGTTATGAACAGCCTTAAGCAATACAAAATATTNTAAGTGTAAGAAAAAAAATATTATCATCTGCAGGTGTCAGACCGGTCAAGCAGTCTTGGAATTCTCTGTGACATATTGCGGACATTCAGTACCTACAAGGGGGCAGCGGTGGCGCAGTGGCCAGGGCGCTCGCCTCCCACCACGGCGATCTGGGTTCGAACCCGGCGGGTTGACTCCCGGATTTTCGCATGTGGGAATCGTGCTGGACGATGCCTCTTGCCGGCGGGTTTTCTCGGGGTTCTCCCGTTTCCCCCGCCCTTGCATTCCAGCGCCGCTCCATTCTAGAGTATCATTTCATGTCATGCCCAGGGATGGCGGTCACCTACAGGTCCCAACTTGAAAGAACCGTCGCTTCGGAGGGTGTGCCCTAGGGTGCGCTCCCCATACGCCATTATTATTATTATTATTATTATTATTATGTGTTGTAAAAGCACAATATTTCAGATGAAGAATTACAAGAAAACGTTTGCAACTTGTTTCAATAGAATTATTTGAAAAAAAAAATACAGGAATAGTTACTGTGCAGAAGAAAAATCTAGGTTATGAACAGCCTTAAGCAATACAAAATATTTAAATGACAACTGATTATTTGTTACTCCAGGTTCTTGCTATCGCTGCGCTGGCAATCGCCCAGGCGTACGCCCAGTACAACGCACCACTTAAAGGTGGATACGGCGGATACAACCTGGGAGGATATTATGGTGGCCCAGGATACGGCGGACTGGACAGCTACGGTCCTGGCTACGGTCCTGGCTACGGCTACGACTACCTGAAACCATGGCCACTCGTTGTGTCACCTTACAGCTCGAGTTCTGCGGCGGCAACTGCTGCAGCTGCAGCTGGCGGTAAGGGCGGCGCCACAGCAGCTGCAGCTGCGGCAGCATCTGCTGACCAATATGGCCCTCTTGCCTATTACCCAGGATACGGCGGACTGGACATCTACGGTCCTGGCTACGGTCCTGGCTACGGTCCTGGCCACGGTTCTGGCTACGGTCCTGGCTACGGTCCTAACTACGGTCCTGGCTATGGTCCTAGCTACGGTTCTGGCTACGGTCCTAGCTACGGTCCTTGCTACGGTCCTAGCTACGGTCCTGGCTACGGCTACGACTACCTGAAACCATGGCCACTCGTTGTGTCACCTTACAGCTCGAGTTCTGCGGCGGCAGCTGCTGCAGCTGCAGCTGGCGGTAAGGGCGGCGCCACAACAGCTGCAGCTGCGGCCGCATCTGCTGACCAATATGGCCCTCTTGCCTATTACCCAGGATACGGCGGACTGGACATCTACGGTCCTGGCTACGGTCCTGGCTACGGTCCTGGCCACGGTTCTGGCTACGGTCCTGGCTACGGTCCTAACTACGGTCCTGGCTATGGTCCTAGCTACGGTTCTGGCTACGGTCCTAGCTACGGTCCTTGCTACGGTCCTAGCTACGGTCCTGGCTACGGCTACGACTACCTGAAACCATGGCCACTCGTTGTGTCACCTTACAGCTCGAGTTCTGCGGCGGCAGCTGCTGCAGCTGCAGCTGGCGGTAAGGGCGGCGCCACAACAGCTGCAGCTGCGGCCGCATCTGCTGACCAATATGGCCCTCTTGCCTATTACCCAGGATACGGCGGACTGGACATCTACGGTCCTGGCTACGGTCCTGGCTACGGTCCTGGCCACGGTTCTGGCTACGGTCCTGGCTACGGTCCTAACTACGGTCCTGGCTATGGTCCTAGCTACGGTTCTGGCTACGGTCCTAGCTACGGTCCTTGCTACGGTCCTAGCTACGGTCCTGGCTACGGCTACGACTACCTGAAACCATGGCCACTCGTTGTGTCACCTTACAGCTCGAGTTCTGCGGCGGCAGCTGCTGCAGCTGCAGCTGGCGGTAAGGGCGGCGCCACAACAGCTGCAGCTGCGGCCGCATCTGCTGACCAATATGGCCCTCTTGCCTATTACCCAGGATACGGCGGACTGGACATCTACGGTCCTGGCTACGGTCCTGGCTACGGTCCTGGCCACGGTTCTGGCTACGGTCCTGGCTACGGTCCTAACTACGGTCCTGGCTATGGTCCTAGCTACGGTTCTGGCTACGGTCCTAGCTACGGTCCTGGCTACGGTCCTGGCTACGGTCCTAGCTATGTTCCTGGCTACGGTCGTAGCTACGGTCCTAGCTATGTTCCTGGCTACGGTCCTGGCTATGGTCCTAGCTACGGTCCAGGTTACGGCCCTGGCTACGGCTACGACTACCTGAAACCAGGGCCACTCGTTGTGTCACCTTACAGCTCGAGTTCTGCGGCGGCAACTGCTGCAGCTGCAGCTGGCGGGAAGGGCGGCGCCACAGCTGCAACTGCTGCAGCTGCAGCTGGCGGGAAGGGCGGCGCCACAGCAGCTGCAGCTGCGGCCGCCACAGCTGGTCGCAAAGGCTCTAAGCCCGCCAGCTACTGATTCCGCTGACGTGCTTGCTTGTACTCGTCATGGACAGAAAAACCACATCGTTACTCACTGAAAAGACACTCTTGTCTGTTTTATATTGTGGGAAAATGTGGTTATTTCTTATTATGAAAAAATATAACTTGTTAATCACACTACGGTTGTTTTTCTGCTGAGTATTTTTCACACTCTGTGTGAAAATATTTTCATTTCTTCTTTTTAAAAGCTTACATCATTACATTGTAATACAAATATTTGTATTAAAATTTTATCATTTTCTTATGGAGAACATGTCAAATATACTTTTTATTTGATGGTACGTTTTGGATAGCACGATTATATTCTGACTGGTTGTACAGAAATTAGTTATATCATTTCGTTAATTATATGAGATGAACCTAAATGGGTAAACTGATTCTATTTAAGTAGTTACATGTATACATAAAAATGTAAATAATTTTCTTCATATGTATATATAAATAACACACTAATATTTCTGTCACCTGAAAATATGCTATACTTTAAACAATGGTCACAACAATACTTAAACTACCTCAAAAATAAAGATTAAGTTCTGTAATTAATTGAAATTTGGCTGCGTATCAGTAAAAGCTGGCCTATTAGAAATGCTGTAATTATGATTTTCTATCGGGTGATTTTTGCTCGCTTAATTGACATGATTAATTATTCAGAGTGAATGGTGGTACAAAGAATCAGGGATACTCCGTGACTACGGCTATCTTGCTAGACAAAAGCCGCAAGATAATTAAATTTTCAGACTTCAGTTATGCAAAGAATCGCATTACTGAATATTGTTTTAATTTCAATATTCCAGACTAAAGCGGTTATCGAACATCAGTTGTTTGAATCAACCTGATTGTTTGATAACCACTCAGATACTTTCGTTTGCACGATAAATGCCGTGTGTTTGCAGTGCGTAGTTCGTATGTATCTAGTACATAACATAGAGGGCGAGTGCCAAAAGACCTATATTACAAACTTCAAGTTAGAGTGGGACCATGATTTAGCACCATCTAGGCTCTAAAACCTTCCCCGAAAATATTACGTGTCGTAAAATCTAGAAATACTGGTAGGGGCAGCGGTGGCTGAGCAGTTAGACATCTCGCCTCCCACCACAGCAAACCGGTAGTTTCGCATGTGGGAATTATGCCCGACGATGCCACTGGTCGGCGGGTTTTGTCGTGGATCTCCCATTTTCCCCTTTCTTTCCGGCGCTGCTCCATACCTCAATCACCCCATCGGCTCTCGAGACCTCGCTGTTTGGATCCGTTCAAATATCTTCACTTACTATATCTATTGGCGCCTATCTACAGATAATTCAACACTGATGGTTGTGGACTAGGAGAATAACGATGTTCAAAGTGCCTTAAATCGCTACCCTCGTTACACAATGACCAATGATTAGAAGCACCTGTGTTCGCGAAAATATTTACGCAGAGGCTAGACTTCAATATCCATTGTGCACACCTGCAATCTCCATTTGAATATTGACAATTTATCTTTGTGTGACAAGAGTCTGTTACATGCCTGTGATACGCGGCCAGACACACGAGATGCGAAACAATTCAAATGATCCAACCACAAAGCGAATCTTAACTAAGGTGCTTTGGAACACAACTTGTCCTGAAACCTTTACTTGAGAAACAGGTGCCCCTGACAATGATCCTACCTGTGTGTAAATAATTCCTAAACCGTCTTACTTGTCTAGGCAATAATTGGTTAATATAACTGTAGCCAAACATATCGCCTACAGCTCATTATCTGCGATAATAAAACACATGCTGTTTCGACTTAAGTACAGGACGCGTCATAAAATTTTTGGTTTGGAATAGCTGAAACCGTCAATGAAAGTGTATCTGGAATGATTAAGAACCTAATTTTAACGTATATTTTCAGTTACCTTGCATCCGGTTTATGCTACCACTTTAATTATGATAATTGGAACGATTATTTGGAACATCTGACTTTTGAGGAAACTCATGTGAATGCTATAAAACTACTGTTTTAAGCGTAAAGAAGTCAACCCCTTTGTTAAGCGCAAGTTTCAGTGCGAAATTAATAATATTTATTTGCGAAGTTATGAACACTCCACACAACAATCGTCGCCACACAGGTACTCTTCCTATTTGTTTGTTATTATGTGTGTCTATGTGTAAATATATATTCATATACTAATCTATGTGGGTATATACACACATGCTGTTAATTGTAAAATTGTAACTTTTTAAAATAACATTTCAAAAAATGTATTAACTTTTAACAGCATAAACATTACTGTAGATGCTGGTTTACCTGTCCCTGATTTTAATCGGCAGCCAAGTAGGAAATATAGTTCCAAGCCTTAACATTGCGTTGCCAGAGCAACGTTTAAATATATAGCAAATTATTTATCTTTATACTCAGAGAACGAACAGGCATATTATCAGGAACACCTGAGTTTCGCGAAAAGATTTCCCCACATGCTAGATGTCAATAACCTACGGGCATATCAGCAGCTATATTGTGCTTATTGGCCAATAAAAAGATAAATAATTAGCTATATATTTATGGTCTTATGAAGACGTGTGTATTGCATCTTATTCATCAGACATGCTGGATGATATATGTACATATATTAAGCATGTGAAACAGAATATCGTAGATCAACTTACATGCCTGATGAAAAAAGAAGGTGCATTAAAAAATAATATATGGTTGGACTGTAAATATACCAAACCAGAACCACACGAAGATGAATATAGCGAGAGAGCCTTCATGACCTCGAATGTACGACTGTATAACACACGCAAAATTGAAGATAGCGTTGAAGCTAGTATACAGAAAATTTGTCACGAGAAAGAAGAATTTATGGGAAAGGGTTCGGGTTGGACATTAAATAAGATACATCAGTTACAGTTGAGAACAAATTTACTTACAACACTTGATCAATAGATGTATGCAGATTGAGGTCATTCAATGAGAATGTCCTGTACAACAACCTGAAAAAAATCTTAACCGAGCATGAAGAAGGAATTGCGTGAGTTGTAGGCATTTACTATGAAGAGTGCGAGCTATACCCATCGCGAGAAGATGTGAACAACAAACATACGCTGCCATTATGTAAGGTGATAAACGAAGTTGCTACAACCTTCCAGAACATCGAGAACGCAAGTGTGACCTCCAAGTCTGCTGATGGCGATGTGAAATATGTACCGGTTGGACATTATATATAATTTATCAGCTGTAGTTGAGAAAAAATTTTACTTCAGCCACTTGCTCATTTCCCTCTTATCCACTACAGAGAAAATTACAATCTAACTTCGTATTCAGCCTGCAGAATGAGGGTATAAATTAGGGTAAACGCAGAAATTTACATAGGTGCTAAGCTATTGTGTACAGTAATACTACTGTGTGAAGGTAGTAGTGTACGCAAAGGGGTGGAGTTCGCGGGAGGGGAGGAGGTTGCAGAAAATTGGAGTCCGCAGAGGGGAGGAGTCTGCAGAAAAGAGGATTCCGTTGATGGGCGGAGTCCACAGAGGGGGGAGTCTACACTGCATAGTAGTAGTACACCTGTTTAAGTTGTCATATACTTGAAGATGATGAAAAGTGTGGAAAACATGCAATCGAAAATGATATATTTGCCTACATGCAAAACTTTACCAAATGTTCAACAATTACATGGAAGACAATACAGTTACTGAGACAAGACATTCAGTAAAAGTTTCAATGCACGGCGACATGAACAGAGTGAGTGTCAAAAGAAACCAGCCTCCAGAATACCATCATGTAATATGTGCAGTGCGTCATTTGGTAGAAGTGACAATCTAAAGAGGCATACTGCTATATGTAAAGGTAACACGCCTTTACTTGGCACAAGGCAGCAAGCATTGAACTTGTTGATGCAAGGCAATACAATGGATGACCACCATACTGATTCGTTGTGTAAACTATTAATTGTTCCATCACCTATAACATTATCCGGACATGCATCAAGTTCCAAAACATTATGTGAAGAAGGAAATACGCCTGTTGCGAACATGTATTATGAAGAACGCAAACCATACAGATCGTTCAGCGGTGTGAACAACAAACATCTATTGCTAAGGCGTGAGATGAAAAACGAGGATGTTACAACTATCCAGCACGAAAGTGTGACCGTCAAAACCGAGGATGATGATCATGATGATGATGATGATGATGATGATGATGCGAAATATACATATTCTACTGACGATGATGAAGTAATTGCATCTGCAAAGCAAAAACCTAAACACGATGATGAAGAAGACGGATGCGTGAAGTTGAGACAGAATAAACGAAGATTCAAACCAAGTACTCTGGCTCAGAGGTATCTCACAAACTACCCATCACGGAAGAACATTGATGCAAACATGTATTGTGAACCTTTTGCGAAGAGAGTTGTGAAGTCAAGCTACTTATTTTCTGAAGACCCCAACGACCTAATTAATAGACTACATGTGCTGGTTGCATTACAGAGAAGGGGATATATTTCTGTCAGCAAAGAGATAAAAAAGATTATTGATGAACTCAAAGTTAATGACTAAATGTTGCATGATAATGTACGGCATTTATGCCTGTATACGACTATTATTGCCCAAGAACCACTGATTCTATGTCGTCGTAGAGTACGACCACTATATAAGCTGTGTCTACTCTGCCAGTCAGCACCAGTGAGCTCAAGATGAACATGCCATTTCGTCCAGAAACAGCCTACAGTAGAGTAACGCCTGGTAACAGCAAACATAACATATGTCTGTGATGGCGAGACCGAGCCATGAACGTACAGCGAAAAGTGTGACGGTAAAGCACAGTGTCTGCTTGCCCACAACCCAACGTCGTACGAGCGATGTCAGCAGATGGTCGAATGTAATATTCTGGGGAGATGTATTGTTAACTTTATGTGAACAGACGCTCCCCTGCCATGTGGTCCAGACGAAGTTATAACTCACGATTTATTGCAAGATGCGCTAAGAGTTTACCTTCCTCAACAACCTTTGGTGCTGTCTGAAACTCCCAATTCTGCTGCTGTGATTGGCATTGCTAAGGAGCATGTCCAGCTTCCTGCTTTCAAGCGTAAGAATCCTGCCGCCACCAAGTCCGTGGCGACGTCTCATCGCACAACGTCACGTAAGATGAACACGTTGCCGGTCACAACATGTCTGAATTGTGGCAATTCATCGCTTCAGGACGAATATCATTCACCATGTCTGATGAATAAGATGCAACATACGTCAGACCTCGGAATGCAGATACTTTCAGAATGAACCCATTCTCATTTGGTAAGTTAACAGCAGATACAGGTGTAGGTGCTTTATATGTACACATTTTGGTATGGTTGTAATACGACTCGCGACATAGTTTTACCTTATGGTCGTGTATTTCGAGTCGCATGCTGTCTGAAACACTTGTTACTTCATAACATTTGGATTCACGACCACACGTATAGCAACAAGTAGCATAGTGAGACCATTGAGTCTTCTTCAAACATTTTCCAGATTTCTCATGTTGGTGAGCACTGCTACTTTTACTAAAGGTCTTGTTGCAGTAGTGGCATGAATATCTTGACGCCTGTGGTAAACTGTTCATGTCCAGGTGTGATGTTGACGATGATGACAGTGCGCCGGTATCCAATGCAGTAGGTGTCTGCCCTTCATGTGCTTTTTCAGATGTATGCAATATGCTGCATCTCTTAACTGACACAAGAGAGAGTCCCTCACATGTTGCAAGACGTCATTTTAAGTTATCGCGTCGTCAAAATTGAGACTTACACTGTTCACATATTGAGCTAGATAGATTGCTTCATGTTCATAGAACAGGCAGTTTCGTGACGACGAGCATGACAGCTCTTAGTAAATGGTTTCTTGCAGAAACAGCACAAATGATTTTCTGATGTATTTTCCATCTTCGCTCGAGACGATGTATACTCCTCGAAATTCGAATAACAACTAAGGCTATTCTATCAATTGCACATATATATGTTCAAATCTTCATATTTCGCCAATGGGATTTAAGTTTTTTTTTATGTGTTCTGTAAACATATATTCAGCTAACGTATCTCAACGCTACACGCCGTTTTACATCTCTCATGCCAACATGCGTTGCTACTACTAAAGATATTACAGCACTTCATATTGATGTGTCGAATGCGAGCTCGCTACTCCCTCACCACCTCAACCCGAGAGTAATGAACGCCATCCAAATCGTAACAGGTTAATAATGGCCTCCCTCCTATGATTTTTCCAGCTGGGAACATAGTGTGTTCTCACAAAGGATTTTTGGGGATGTGGGCTGCTTCTTCCAATTAGTCTGGTTGTTAACATTTTTGCAGGTCTGACATCAGAAATAAATAAAGACAACCAGCTCCACTTCTGTTTCACAGTAGAGCTGTGAGCTGGTTGTTTATTACATTTAAGGGAATTAGAGATTGGACCACATTTCTGATTTGTAATATTGTGCAGTGCATGTTAATGTGTTTTGATGGGCTGTGGTTCATATTCATGTTGTTCTCCCAACACGCATGAATTCCGTCAGTTTCATGATTGTTAATAATCCCGAAGTACTGGTAGCTATGCTGTGTGCCAGGGGTGTAGTTGGTGTGGCGGTTGGGCATGAATTCTCATTAAATATTATTTCTACAGTGGTTTTCCTATAAAGTGATATCAAACCTTACAATTATTCCAAAATCTGATTCCATTAAGAAATAGGACCAAAACAGACACCTGAACTATACCTGAAATATCGGACGACTCATAAGCAGCCAAGAACAAACAACTGCTTTCTGAAAGTTCAGATATAAAATGACAACTTATGTGATTGGCAAGTTCTTTGCAAAGTCGGGTTGCAGTGTCAATTGATAACGGAATTATCTGGAATTTTTTGACAGTTTTTCACTTTCCATAACCGTAACAGTTTCAAGAACTCACATTTTTCACAACTTTAGGCATGAGTAAAATGAATTATCTTCTTAAACAGAATCCATGAAACTCTTAGGCCGGTATTCCAGACCGTTTCGTTTGGCATTACACATGTGCTACCATCCCGGGCGATTGAAAAGCCATGACTAATCCTGAACTCGAGGAACGTTTTTCTGAACGTGTTTTATCTACGCCAGGAAATGATATCGGATGTGCCGCAGTTTGCTATTCGTAGCCTCGTGCGAGGCTGTAAACAAATGAAAGTGACACAGAAGTGTTTATTTACAATAACGGTTGGAAAAATTAATACCTGCACCGATTATTTATTAAGTCATCTGTAGCGCTGGCAGTTATTACAGATTTAAATAACTATGCATAGAGTTATAAAAACTATTAAATATTTTTATAGTTTGACGTGTTATATTTATTTCTTTGTTTAGTGCTTGACATCTTATGGAACATAATATGGTATGTTTCGTGTATGTAATGTCGAAATTATATACTTAAATTTCAAATTTTGCACATGCATTTTAACAGCAACATTGCAACATTATATTTATATTTTCATACTAATAAACAAATCTAAACTATTTTGCAATTATTAAATCAGAACCATATTGTATTACATTGTATTTATGAAGCAGGAATCAAGGGATAAAACATCACGATGATAAAGTTCAATGCCCCAATATGAAATTACTGAACAATAATGCAGTCTTTCATGCATCATTTGTTCTGTATGTAGTATGGGAACTGAATACTTAATCAAATTTTAGGTACTTGTAGTAAACATTTGTTACCGGTCACTGTGATTCACGTAAATGTCATATATATACATATGTATATATATATATATATAAACTGTTTCTATAACGTAATTCTGAATGTCACACAGGGTAGAAGGTACTCCTAACAGCCAGCGTCAACATTCAACAAGTCATGTCGTCAGTCGTGCCAACGTAACCTCCTAACTCGTCCCGCCATTGTGGATATGGTTTAACTGTTGCAGCAGTCATGCTCACAGAACATTTTCACTCACGTTATAATACTTCATTTTGCATTGTAAGTTCTTCAAATAAAAAGACAGAAACGCAAAATGCCTTACGAACGCGACTATTACAAAATTGTCAAATAATCGCAATTATGTCGTACTGTTAACAATCTATCATTTAGAATTGTAATGATTAGCACAGTTATTAAAATAAATAAACTTTTTGGACATAAAACATGCGAAAATATGAAAGTTTTAATTAATTAAAAACCTTAAGAAACTATGCACCAACAGGGATTTGAACCCATGATGTGTGCTGAGTAATCAGACACGATACTAGTTGCGCTAACACGACGCCATGAATAAATATTATATACACAGGTTCACCTATCACTTGTTATACACTGTTTCTAATGATGGAAGTTTTTAAAACATGGCGTACATATCACACAGTATACTTGAAGGCTATTACTCTTAATTGCGAAACAACCTAACTGTGCTCGTTTGCTAATTTTAAGATAATTGCACCGCGACGTAAAACGGGCTGGAACCGTCATATTATTTATGGATATTCGTCACCGTTACTGGCTCCGGCAAAATGACACGCGTTTTGTGATTCGTAGGTTTCGTTCGCGTCAAGAATAAATCACCAAAATCGGAGCCCTAAGATTTAGGCTTCGGCCGTGGCTTAACTAAAACCTTACCTGGAATTATTAACCTTCTGGAATACTGTTAACGCCTGTGTATGACTCTATCTGTACCAAATCCCTTATTAAAGCGTTCTGAACTACCGGACATAAAGAAATTTCTATATATATGTCTTGATCTGAACATCTTCTTTGTATGATAATAGCATGCTATTGATTTATCTTCGCCATAAAGAAGAATCATAGGGAAACTTACTGTCAAACTCATTGTACTTCCTCACGTAGTGTGGTTTTAAGTTACATACCTTGACAACCGATACCATAGGTACCTGTTTCTGCGAAAATATTTCAGGGAAAGTTGTGTTCCGACACACTTGCATTTACAACCACTTTTGTAATTGGGCCATTTGATTTGTTAGGCGTCTTATCTGTCTGTCCGCAAATCACGGGAATACAGTGTGAGAGAAGATTAATTCTCATTAAGTCAAAGTCACTCATGAAACAATTTCTCTTAACAATAAGACAAGCGGCCAGGTGCCAAATGAAGACTGTAAGTTTGCACATGAGATATTTCACGTCTAGCCTCAGCGCAAATATTTTCGTGAAAAACCGTGGCCTTTACAGATACCACTTCATTGAAAATCAAGCACATTGGTTTATTTAGACCCACTAAGGTAAACAAAGTTGGTACATCCTCTTTATTTCTATCTCTCTCAATATCTCTCTCTCTCTCTCTCTCTTTCTCTCTCTCTCGAACTGGGGGTTTTCCCTGTCCACATTCCTCTGTTAACAACACATGATTACACATAATGGATGTACCACTATTAAACAAGTAAAATCACATAATACTGTAACATCCACACGCTTTGCGGATCCAAAATACGTAACAACTCCACTAACTGCCACTGCTGACTTCAATCTGATGTCTAATTTCTGGTCGCACCGAAGTCAGTCGGCCCACGTGTCAAGAACTAGACAGCCGTCCCAAGTATGGTTCACAAGAGCTCGCGTAGCTGGGCGCACAAAGGCACGCCAGGCGCAAGCGCGGTTTACAACGACACGTTCATAATGACGTCTCGTTTATACTCAAATAAAGACCAATAATTTATAAGGAGTTTATAGAATAGAATGGAAATACATTCGGTAGAGTAAGAAATCGTCTAACCTCCCCCCGGTAAAAAGAGAGTTCACTGAATTAACATTTAAGTAATTTAATTTTGATTATTAAAATTGATTTATTTCTCATTTGTGATATTTTCATCGCGAGCGAGCATAAATCTGTCTGATGGCCGTATTCGGTATGCAAGTCAACTAATAAGAAGGCCTGTCATAAACTGTCTGAAGTACGATGTGTGGCCATCTCGCTGTTACCACTATACTACCCTGGCCCAAAGTGAAACCTCTTCTAATAGCACTGGAAGTTTATATACCAATCAGCGCTCTGCTGATACGTCTTATCCCAATTAAGAGTGGGCTGGGAAATGAAACGACTAAAGTCATTTGTTGAGATACCGTTTTATCAGGAAGATTTCCGCGACCAGTTCCACATAAATAGGCCCAGTCGAGGTCGTCACATGCACTCTACGACAACCGTCCGAGAAGCAAGGACACCGCCACTCCTGCAGACATCATGAAGACGGTATGGGCATTCTTTATTCACTAACACTATGTTTGTTCATTATCATTTTTCTAGAAAACCATATATTGCTGTTAAATAATTTGATCAAAAAATTATCCTTTCCTGTTTTTAATTTCTGTATAACCACGGACGTTTTTTACGGAAATACATAGTAAATATGCCTAAGTGCGATCCGTGATCACGGAAAACGGATCCGAGCTGCGTGAGTATAAAATACGGAAAATCTTCGTATTTCCCGTATCTTCAAGTTTCAGGGACGAACAATGTCCTAGTCTACACGAATATTTCTTGCCACTGTAACTGGGAAAGTATAGTAGTTTGCGGCACTCAGGAAATCTACGACACTTAATAATATTCCTTGAAACATGACTATATAGCTCTAAGAATCGGTAGCAGTTAGCAAACTGAGGAAACACTCAAAATGTTACTAAAAACTGGAACATTTCAATATGTCTCATTTTTTAATTGTTACGTCAATGTGGATTTCAACAGATTACAAAGCTGCAGATGAGTGGTAACTATCTTGTTATCAAAGTCCTTGAGTGTGTTTTCAACCCTCGCTCCAAAATAACGTAAACTTACTTTTTCTTATTTCCGTAATAAAAAAAAGTAAAACAACAGAATTAAGAAAACAACATTTAATTTTCGTAACACCTTTTTAATGTACTCTTTCCTTTTGAACATAGGAAAAATATATACCTAGCTAATTTGCGGACAATTTCCTTGAATTTAAGGAATTTTTTGTGTAAAAGAAATTAGATTTAATTTTTTTGGGTAGTTCTGGGAAAAAAAGTTCTCTTTTACTAGACATTTTAATCCAATAGAGAAGAATCTCGCAATTTTTTATACAATATTATCATCTGCCAGTCTGAGCCCTGTCAAGAAGGCTTGGAATTCTCTATGACATATGGTGGACGTTCAGTAGCTTCACTTCCCGAACAGGAAATATGAGTATCATTTATGCAGCAAAATGAATTAAAGCACCAAAAATTAATAAGTGTTCCTTTATGATACAAGCGTCGCTGTTTGAGTTGACTACGCATCATGCTGAATCTACAGACTGAGAACACATAAGGTGGTGCATAATGGCTCGTGTCGGATGTCATTTTACGTCTTAATGTCAGACCGATTTTTCATTGTATTGGCAAAAGTCTTCTATGAATGACGTTTGAAGTATAGTTGAAAAATGGACAGCTTTTTTCTTCTAGGTATAGCGAACATGCATTAAATTTCATAATAACAAATGTTTAAACATTATTAATAATGAAATCCACAAACCATACTTGAAGTATGAATGTGCAGAAAAATAAATTATTTACTGTAAAGGTCTCCGATGTAAAAGATTATTTTCTTAAATGCCATCATTCATATTAAGTGGCGCTCAAGAGTTGAAAATCGTTGTTTACATCTTTAGCAAATTACAACATTTGTGTTGTGATATGAAAAAATAGTATGACAATGGTAAAAATTACACTAAAAAATTCAAATGAAATTCTCAACAAGAATGATTAGAATTATATGCCTTTCGTACAATTCTCAGAACTGTGAAATGCCAAAATAAATACAACCACAAAAAAATTATCTGAATTACATAACAAGGTCATTATAATATTTTCTCGAAAAGTTTTGTTTTGTGGTTTGCCCCTAATTCAGTTTTAACATTTATTTAAAACATAATGTCAAAATAGCTGTAGGACAAAACCCTCAACGCCCGTGGACCAAATATTGAATCTGAAAGAAATAGTTATCGTGTAACTCCTGTGGCTTCAAGAATAACATTAGTTGAACCCGAATTTCCTATTACAATAAATTTTTCAAATTTATGACAAGTAAAGTTCTAAGTGAAAATGCTTAAATTTATGTTAAAATGAAGTCTTACAAATTGTTATTAAATTATTATTGATATTGTGTCATGAAACCACAAAAAAATACTTCAAATCTACATAGTACACAGTTTGTTATAGTTTGAACACGAAATTATTTTCAAAATAGTAGCCAAATAAATTTATGAGATACTATAAATAAATTACGGTAAATATCACGAATTCTATGAGCAGAAATTAAAACTGACGCCTAAATTTAAAGAGCAATTGTTGTAAATTTCAAGTTGAGCAAAATAAACAATTTTGTGCATTATCTAAAATATCGTGTTGCAAATACAATATTTCAGTTGAAGAATTAAAAGGAAATGTTTACAGCTTGTTTCCAAGGAATATTTTTTAAAAAATACAGAAAATGTTAAAAAAAATCTATGTTGTGAAAACCCTTAAGCAATACAAATTATTTAAATGACTACTGAATATTTGTAACTCCAGGTTCTTGCTATCGCTGCGCTGGCACTCGCCCTGGCGTACGCCAGTGGATGTGGACAACGGTACAACACACCACTTAAAGGATGGCCCTTGGGTTACCCTTCAGGACTATCAGGAGGGCTCGGCGGATTCAAGAAGGGAGGATATTATGGTGGCCCAGGATACGGCAGTCTGGGCAGCTACGGTCCCGGATACCTACCTAGCTACGGTCCTGGCTACGGCTACGACTACCTGACGCCGCCTTACGGCTCGAGTTCTGCGGCGGCGGCAGCTGCTGCAGCTGCAGCTGGCGGAAATGGCGGCGCTGCAGCAGCTGCAGCTGCAGCCGCATCTGCTAACCAGGCTGGTCCTCTTGTCTACAGCCCAGGTTACGGCGGATTGGGCAGCTACGGTCCCGGATACGGTCCTAGCTACGGTCCTGGCTACGGCTACGACTACCTGACGCCATCTTACGGCTCGAGTTCTGCGGCGGCGGCAGCTGCTGCAGCTGCAGCTGGCGGAAATGGCGGCGCTGCAGCAGCTGCAGCTGCAGCCGCATCTGCTAACCAGGCTGGTCCTCTTGTCTACAGCCCAGGATACGGCGGACTGGGCAGCTACGGTCCCGGATACGGTCCTAGCTACGGTCCTGGCTACGGCTACGACTACCTGAGGCCATCTTACGGCTCGAGTTCTGCGGCGGCGGCAGCTGCTGCTGCTGCAGCTGGCGGAAATGGTGGCGCCGCAGCAGCTGCAGCTGCAGCCGCCGCAGCTGGCGGCAAAGGCTATTATCCGGCCAGCTGCTGATTCCGCTGACATCCTTGCATGTATTCATCATGGACAGAAAAACCACGTCGTTACTCACTGAACAGACACTCTTGTCTGTTTTATATTGTGGAAAAATGTGGTTATTTCTTATTATGAAAAAATAAAACTTGTTAATAACACTATCGTTGTTTTCTTTTCTGAGTATTTTTCACACTCTGTGTGAAATAATTTTCATTTGTTCTCTTTTTAAAAGCTAACTTCATTACATTGTTTAAAAAAAAATTTGTATCAAAATTTTGTCATTTTCTTATGGAGAAAATGTCAAATATACTTTTTACTTAATGGTACGTTTTGGATAGCACGATTGTATTCTGACTGGTTGTACAGAAATTAGTTACATCAGTTCGTTAATATTATGCGATGAACATTAATGTGTAAATTGAATTTATTCAAGTATTTACATGTAAACATAAAAATGTAAAAATTTTTCTTCGTAGGTTTACATAAATAACACACTAATTTTTCTGTCACCTGAAGAAGATTCTACACTTCAAACAATGGTCACAACAATACTTAAAATACCTGAAAATAAAGATTATGTGCTGTAATTAAAATGAAATTTGGCTGCATGTCGGTGAAAGCTGGCCTATTAGAAATACTGTAATTATGATTGTCTATCGAGTGGTTTTTGCTCGCTTAATTGACATGATTAATTATTCAGAGTGAATGGTGGTACAAAGAATCAGGGATACTCCGTGATTTCGACTGGCTTACTAGCCAAAAGCAGCAAGATAATTTAATTTTCAGACTTCAGTTATGCAAAGAATCGTATTACACAATTTCGTTTTAATTTCAATATTCCAGCCTATAGCGGTATTCAAACTTCAGTTGTTTGAGTCAACCTGGTTTCAAAATTTGTTTGATAACCACTCAGATACTTTCGTTTGCCCGATAAATGTCATGTTTTTGCAGTGGGTATTTCGTATGTATCTAGTACATAATATAGAGAGAGTGCAGAATGACCTATATTACAAACTTCAAGGTAGCGTGGAACAATTATTATACAATATCTGGACTCTAAAACATTCCACGAAAATATTACGTGTCTTAAAATGTAGAACTACTGGTAGGGGCCGCGGTGGCTGAGCAGTTAGACTTTTCGCCTCCCACCACGGCAATCCGGGTTCAATCCCCGGCCGGGTCACTCCCGTATTTTCACATGTGGGAATTGTGCCGGACGATGCCATTGGTCGGTGGGTTTTGTCGGGGATCTCCTATTTTCCCCTTTCTTTCCGGCGCTGCTCCATACCTCAATCACCCCATCGGCTCTCAAGACCACGCTGTTTGTATCCGTCAAAATCTCTCCACTTACTATATCTATTGGCGCCTATCTACAGATAATTCAACACTGATGGTTGTGGACTAGGAGAATAACGATGTTCAAAGTGCCTCAAATCGCTACCCTCATTACACAATGACCAATGATTAGAAGCACCTTTGTTCGCGAAAATATTTACGCAGAGGCTTGACTTCAATATCCATTGTGCACACCTGCAATCTCCATTTGACTATTGACAATTTATCCTTGTGTGACAAGAGTCTGTTACATGCCTGTGATACGCGACCAGACACAAGAGATGCGAAACTATTCAAATGGTCCAACCACAAAAGCGATTTTGAACTAAGGTGCTTTGGAACACAACTTGTCCTGAAACCTTTACTTGAGAAACAGGTGCCCCTGACAATGATCCTACCTGTGTGTAAATAATTCTTAAACCATTCTACTGGTCTAGGAAATATTTGGTATATATAACTGTATCCAAACATATCGCCTACAGCTAATTAGCTGCGATAATAAAACAAGTGCTGTTTTGACTTAAGTACAGTACGCATCATAAACTTTTCGGATGGTAATAGCTGAAACCGTCAATTAAAGTAGATCTGAAATGATTAAGAACATAATCTTAACGTATATTTTCAGTTACCTTGCATTCTGTTTATGTTACCACTTTAATTATAAAAATTGGTACGATTATTTGGAACATCTTACTTTTGAGGAAACTCGTGTGAATGCCCCAAAAATACGGTTTTGAGCGTAAAGGCGTCAGCCCCTTATGATAAAAGCACAAATTTCAGTGCGAAATTAATAATTTTTCTTTGTGAAACTATGTACATTCCACAACACAAATATGGCAACCCAGGCACTTTTCCAATGTGTTTGTTTTTATGTGTGTCTATATGTAAATCGATTTTCATATACTAACCTATGTGGGTATATATACACATCCTGTTAATTGTAAAATTATAACTTTTTAAAAAAATATTTCAAAAAATGTATTAACTTTTAACACCATAAACATTACTGTAGATGCTGGTTTACCTGTCCCTGAGGCAGCCAGGTAAGAAATATAGTTCCAAGCCTTGACATTGCGTTGCCAGGGCAACGTTTTAATTTATAGCAAATTACTTATCTTTATACTCAGAGAACGAACAGGCATATTAGCAGGAACACCTGAATTTGCGAAATGATTTCCACACATGCTAGATGTCAATAACCTACGGGCATATCGGCAGTTATATTGTGCTTTGTGACCGTTCATTTTTGTCAGACGACATTTTCCTACTTGACTGGCCAATCTGAAGTACGTTACTTTGATAGTGTACGTCTGTGATAACCACGTTTTAAGTTTTTCTTCCACTAAATATATATACATTTTTATAAACATATCGAATACGGAAATTCCCTCATTCAGGTTGGTTTATAATGTTAATAGAACCATAAAAACAAACAAAAGAATGATTTTAAAATATGTTGCTTTAAAATAATACACTTAAAACATTTTAATAGCTTTGTTTCCTATAGTTCCCCCATGATAACTCAAGGAGCCTTCCCACACACGCCATTTTTTTTCTTTGAATGTGTCTGGATTTCTGCCCAAACACTCAGGAAAAAGTTTTTTTACTCAAAAATCGCTAATCTCCCACTTTCTCGAAACACTAATTCTTTCAATTTTCTTTCATTCACGGTATAGGTCCATATTAGAAAATCGTCATACCGCGTTATTGCCCTTACGCAATTGAAAACTTTGACATTTGACTTTACGATTTGACTTTACATTTGCTTTCGACATGTTGTTTCGTATGGAACTTGGCACAACAGTACTCTTAAAGTTAAAGTCAAGCACTCTTTAATTTACGATTTCGAAATGTTGAAATTTTAAGTCAAAATCATGCAGCAATTTTTCCAAGAATTGACAGATGTTATGTCGAATAAGTGATATTTTACTGTATTGTAGCTCGATTTTCAACTCAGTATATTAAACCGAGCTTGTCTAAATAAATAAAATTGCAAAAGATTGTAAGGTAAAGTGGGAACATATGAATTGATATTTTTGAACAAATGAAACAATTGAGTTTTTTTTTCAGAAATGAACTTATAATATACATTTAAAATTTTTGTAATGATGCAACATTCTTAATTTTCCAGACACATGTTTAAATTTCTTTCATTTTTCTTAAGATTTGCTAAGCTTCATAATATTTTTATTGCGTTTGAAGTTTAAAGCCGTGGTGGCTCGTTTCCCGTGAAAATTTGTTTATCCGGCAGATGTGTGCTATTGTAGGTTATCGAGTGACATCTGCTGTTTACGTTTTATCAGGAGTCTGGTTACCATTTCGTTTCGAAAGTTGGAGTTTTGTTAAGCGTCAGCATTAATTAGATACTTTCAGACGACGTCGACAAGTTTTAGTTCCTCCGGCGCAGTTTTGTTGTACGAGAAGTCCGTTTATGTTGACGGCGCAGTATTAGTTCCTGCCTGGAGCAAGTATCGATAATGTTGTGGAGAGCGTGCGTGGCCAGACCCTTATCTCAGGAGAGGGGGGTGATAGGCAACACAAAATACGCGGCTGTCTGTCACTCTTGGAGCAGTTTCTTCAACAATTCACTTCAAGTCAGACGGCGGGACAGTTTACAGATTTTAGTCATCTGTAAACGACTGTGGCATTGGTCTGTACTTGTATATTTAATTGTGAAGGTTCGTACTCTGCATACTGGAACGTCGCATGTGAACTGTGTCGCTAAATGTTAAATAAACATATATCACAACTAAGCTGGAACTTGAACTCATTTTTTAATTAATAGGTGTCACATAGTAGTGAGTCTCGTGTTTCTACCTTTGAGCAAGCCGCGGCAATGTAACATTCGGCCGTGTAAACTGTCGAACGTTACAATTTTTAAAAAAAGGTATTTTAAATTACTTTCCTGGATAGTATAATAATGATTTGCATAACAAGATACACATTTTCACAAGCTCGTGTAAGAGATTTTCAAATGTCTGAACTTCTACTTTACAATTGTATTGTGTATTTGTGGTTTCGTCAAAGAAATTGAAATGCAAAGTGCTAAGTGAGTAAAGTGAGTGAGGCGGCTATTCAAATCGAAGCTATGAGTTTGAAGCGAGGTGAGGGTGGAGCAGCGCCCAATTGAACGGACGGGGGTAACTGGATATCCCCGAGAAAACACAACGACCAGCGGCATCGACCTGCACGATTCCCACTTACGAAAATCTAGGAGTGACTCGCCAGGGGATTGAAACCGGTTCGCTTTGGAGGAAAGACGAGCAGTCTAACCACTCAGCCACCGCGTCCCCATTAAATGCTAAAGTTCGCTGTTGTGTCAGGGTATTTAACCAGGTCATGCTGACAAAAGGAATGGAAGTAAAGAGGGGATAGTCGTCCCCTAGACACGACGCCGGCGTTCAGTATGACATCGGTCATCCAACAGGTCACAACACTTTTCTGGGTGGGTCCCACTCCCCAGTCAACTACAGATGATAAGCCCTACCTGGAGTTATGCACATATAGTCTGTCCACGGTAAAATGAGCCCTTCTAAAAGCACTACTTAAGGTGGCCGCCTGGGTAGGTCGCCGAACGTAGTGCAGAGCTCCAGCAGAAAAAGTTTCATTGAAAATCCGCCCAACCTGTCTGTGTGAGGTCTGCTTACGAATAACATGTAAGAAACTTTACGCGTCTGTGTGCATTTTCAATTCCACCATTACTCGCTAAAGTATGTTTTTGTGATAGTGGAATTGCCTGAACCAGGTGTTTTCACGGTCATTTTTAGGTATGAACATTCCTATACAAAACATTAAAACAGGAACAGGGACGTGCATGAAACTTTTTTTTATTTTATTATATCGTCATAAAAGACGTTACTTTTTTCACTGAATGGCTCATAGAGGAGTGTTATAGACGGCAAGACTCCACGCCAGTTCAGTTCTTTGCGCGTAGAGGCGATGCGAGAGTTGATGAGCATTTTCGCTCATAGCGTTCCCACGCTGTTAGAACTCAGATAAGAAAGATAACTTCAACCATATGGCCACCTTATGATCTAGTTGTGTTCCCATTGTGTATTCTTGCGCAATACGTAAACAATAACATTTCCATGGATGGGTGTCGTCACTTTATTTATGCGTCCGTCAATGGCAACATGTAAAATTATTAGAATAGTAAAAATTGTATTGCTTTTCTAGTTCTGAAACTTTATGCATTGAAAAAACTGGAAGCAAAAGAAATCATTTTCGTATTGACAAATGTTTCCATTATTCTTTTAATTCAACGTTAAGACATGATCGAGACACATGTATGTGTCTTCGCAATTCGCTAGCGTATAACTCTTATATCATTATATACTTAATGTTAGAATGATGGTATGTTTTTATGTTTTTTTCGCTATTAATTTTTACACATGTGAAAAGTGTGCGCGTACATGCGGTGCCTGATTTTTTTTTGAAATATGTACATTCGACATTAAACATACTCTTTTTTTCGCATTGGCAAGTTTATTATCTGGCGAGTGCCTTGGCTGATGCTAGTATTTACTTTATTATGATTTCCTCTTCCAGCCACATATTGGCGATTTTTATATATAAAAACAGAGACTTTCCAAATGTCCAGGATGGTAATAACTTTGTACATATTTGAAATTGAAAATCCTCCTTTTCCCACATGTTGCAATGGTAATTTGGTCATGATGCTCGACTGGCGACCGTAGGGTTGCCGGATCGAAACCTCACGGCTCCCGCATTTATTGAGTTCCGTAACAGCTACCAACTAAAAAATTTCTCAATGCTCCTGGCGGTTACCGATTGAACTCACCTCCCCAATGCTAGCACGCCTCTACAGACAACGAGTGACCCAACCAACACACAAAATGTTGGCATCGATACCAGCGCTTCTAGCTGCGAATGGTTGAACCTTCTACACTCTGGTGGTGGCCGTCTACAGCAGTTGACTGGCAGTGGGAATTAATTATGTCTGCCTATAGCAGACGATGTCCAAGATGGCCGCCTTTGTCGAGGAACTAAAGAGCAGGAGGTTTTTGCGTGAAATAATCCTAGATGGCCGCCAGCACATCTACATGTCCGCAGCCCCCAGCACCTGTGTCAGTTCGCCATCACCACCAATCTTCCATAGACCCATCGGAATTTTATTCTTCTTATAATCCAAGCACATGCATATGACAAAAAAAACATTGAATGTAAACCAACCTGACAAGGACTTTAGTGTAAAAGGTTGACGCTCTCCGCGTCCAGGCATTTTTTGGCCGCCAGAACACATGCGCTAGCGAAGCCTGCCGACGGTCTACACCAATAAATATTNGTGTTTACTTCAGTAGGAAATTGGACCTTTAGAGAACAGTGTGAATCACCTTCCCCCCAAAACCACAGCTCGGGGGGATATCAAGGTGGCTGGTCCTTACTTCATATGTTCCATGTATTAAGGCTCACTATTGCTGCGAGAAATGAGTATTAGGTTTTCAATAGTGACATCATTCAAACTGCTTCTCTTCGTGCATTTGATGGTAGCCATTGCACGGAATGCGCTCTCGCAGATCGATGTTGATCGAAGCATTGTCAGTATTTAGACTGCTATTTCTGTGTTAGCTGGGCATTTGTTAATTTTACTTTGTTCAATCCAGATGTTTATGTAGTCAGTGGATGACTGGAAAAGCTCATTTCCACCTAGTAAAACAGAGAAATCACACATTTATAATTTCAGCCTCACTTCATGGATTGACACCCAATCTTTAAGTTAACAAATAAGCTGTCGCGTAATGTCTGTAGGCTGAAGGAATTAAAAAACCATATTTTTCTCGTCAGTTTTCAAGAATATGGAATGAAACTCGTATTTAAGCTTATTTAAGTGGCCAGTTAGTTCATCTTTTGTTCCCTTTTTATAAACAGGCCGCTTTTTTTTTACGTAGACGAAGGAAAAAACCAAGGTTACCACACACAAAATCCTTAATAAAGAATTCAAACTTTTTATTGAAACTCAACGCAGATTCTGACAACTCGCACATACTTTCATATTTCCCTTGCAAACTCAGGCTCAAATTATTGAGATATGACGAAACATCTACAAGAAAAGCAAGCCTTGCAAGTTGATTTTGATATTGTAATAAATTCAACAAAAAACCCTTCATGTGTCCACTAGTACTAGAAATATTACAATTTCTTCACTCAAATCCCAAACTCTTTTCAGCATTTGGCTTTTGTTCAGCCACCTAACATTATCATAGAGAGGCACATCTGTGGATTCATAATTAAGATCCTTTAAAAACTGTTTGAAGTTCTTATGTGTAGAAGCTGAACTTGAACTCAAAAGTTGACCAGATTGGCGATTTACGTTAGCAAGGGGCATATATCTTTACTCAGTTTACTACAGAGAACAGAGTTATAAATAATGTGGTTATGAGAAATCACGCAGGTGTTAATTAGTTTCCGTTTTCAAACCAGGCCTTCTTTAACTAGCCATTTCTGGTGCTCCATCCATTACTACTGAGGCAATATTTGTAATGCTTACACTTTTCTATGCAAGAAGTTTTGAATTCTCATTAAATATTATTTCTCCAGTGGTTTTCCTATAAAGTGATATCAAACCTTACAATTATTCCAAAATCTCACTCCATTAACAAACAGGACTAAATCAGACACATGAGCTATACCTGAAATATCGGATGACTCATAAGAAGCCAAGAAAAAGAAACTGATTTGTGATAGTTCAGATATCAACTGAAAACTTATGTGATTGGCGAGTTCTTTGCAACGTCGGGTTGCAGTGTCAATTGATAACGGAATTTTCTGGTATTTTTTTATATGTTTTTCATATTGGCATAACCGTAACCGTTTCAAGAACGCACATTTTTCACAACTTTAGGCATGAGTAAAATAAATCATGTTCTTAAACAGAATCCAGGAAACTCTTACGCCGGTATTCCAGACCGTTTCTTTTAGCATTACACATGTGCTACCATCCCGGGCGATTGAAAAGCCATGACTAATCCTCAACTCGTGGAACATGTTTCTGAACGTGTTTTATCAACGTCGTGAAATGATATCGGATGTGCCACAGTTTACTATTCGCAGCCTCGTGCGAGGCTTTAAACAAATGAATGCGACACAGAAGTCTTTATTTACAATAACGTTTGCAAAAATAAATACCTGCACGGATTATTTATTACGTTATCTGTAGCGCTGGCTGTTATTACAAATTTAAATAACTGTGCATAGAGTTAAAAAATATATTAATTATTTTATTGTTTTATGTGTTATATTTATTTCGATCCTTAGTGCTTGACAGCTTATGGAACATAATAAGGTTTGTTTCGTGTATGTAATGTTGTTATTGTATACGTAAATTTTAAATGGTGCACATGCATTTTATTAGCAAAATTGCAACGTTATATTTATATTTTAAAACTAATAAATAAATCTAGAATATTTTGCGATACTGCAGATCAGAGATGTATTGTATTAAATTGCATTGTTGAAGAAGGAATCAAGGGATAAAACAGCACGTTGATAAGGTTCAATGCCCCAATGTGAAATTACTGAACAATAATGCGTTCTTTCATTTATCACTTGTTATGTATGTAGTATGGGAACTGAATACTTAACCCTATTTTAAATACTGGTAATAAACATTAGTTACCGGTCCCTGTGATTCACGAAAATGTCTGTACTTATAAAGGCCTATGTGGAGTTGTATAATATTTTCAGAAATACGCATTTTAAGCAATTTCTACTGCTTACGTCAGTTTGGTTGTAGTATTATTTCATGAGCTCTACTGCCTGAATTCGGCATTTTTGCAAATTGTTGAACTGTGGCAAATGTTTAAATCGCAGTAACGCCAAGGTAAATTAATTCATTTTGCTACAAACATGCAGGATAACGTTAAAGTGTCGTGAAGTTTAAAAAATTACCAAAGGCGAAACAGCTGCTCACGGATAAAACATGTAACCGTTATTGCAGTTTTCGCTGTCACGTATGAAACCAAATGCTACTCCATGGGTCAAGGCCATTTCGTACGCACGCACATCACTTTTGCAATCGGCACTACACACGCTGAACTAAGCTTCCACGAGAACGTTGAAACATTAAAAAAAAACTTTGTAACTCATACAAATTGTTTAAAACTCACTATTAATATATATATACTGTGTTTTTTTAACGTAATTTTGAATGTCACACGAGAGAAGGTACTCCTAACAGCCAGCGTCAACATTCAACAAGCCTTGTCGTCAGTCTTGCCAACGTAACCTCCTAACTCGTCAAGCCATTGTGGATATGGTTTTACAGTTACAGCCGTCAGGATTACAGAACATTTTCACTAACGTTATAATATTTCATTTTGCAATTGTAAGTCCTTCAAATAAAAACACTGAAACGCAAAATGCCTTTCGAACGTGACTAGTGGGTTTTGATGAACAAATTCTGAGAGACATAATTATTACCAAATAGTCAAATAATCGCAATTACATCGTACTGTTAACAATCTATCGTTTATAATTGTAATACTTAGCGCAGTTATTACAATTAATAGACTTTATTCAACATAACACCTGTGAAAATATGAAAGTTCCACTTAATTTTAAAACATTAAGAAAGTTTGCCCTAACCATGATTTTAACCCATAACATGTGGTAAGTAATAAGACACGATACCAGTGGCGCTAACACGACGCACTGAATAAATATTATATTCACATAATCACCTATTACATATTAAGCTTAGTTTTTAATGATGGACGTTTTAAAATATGTCGTACAAATCACACATTTTTCTTGAAGGCTATAATCCTTATTTTCAAAACACCTTATCTGTGCTCGTTTGCTAATTTTAAGATAATAATTGCATCGCGACGTATAACGGTCCGGACGCGTCATGTTATTTATGGATATTCGTCACGTTACCGGCTGCGACAAAATTACAAGCGTTCTGCACATGCATTTCGTTCGCGTCAAGTATAAATCACCAAAATCGGAGCCCTAAGATTTAGGCTAAGGTCGTGGCTTAACTATAACCTTAGATGGCATTATTAACCTTCTGGAATACTGATAAGGCCTGGGTTTGACTTGAGGTGTACCAAAACCATTATTAAAACGTTCTGAAATACCGCAACTAATGAAACTCCTTTATATTTATCTTGAGCTGAACTTCCTTGTTTGTATGATTCTATCATGCTATTGATTTCTCTTTGTCATAAAGAAGAATCACTTGGCAACTTGAGTTCAAACTCCTTGTACTTCCTCTCATGGTGTTGTTATAAGTAACATACCATGACAACCGATACCTAGGGGCACCAGTTTTCCGCGAAAATATTTCAGGGCAAGTTGTGTTCCAACGCACTTTTATTTAGAACCACTTTTGTAATTGGGTCATTTCATTTGTTAGGCGTCTTATCTGTCTGTCCGCAAATCACGGACGGATAGTGTTAGAGAAGCTTAATTCTCATTAAGTCACTCGTGAAACAGTTTCTCTTAACGAGAAGACAAGCGGCCAGGTGCCAAATGAAGACTGCATGTGTGCACATGAGATATTTCACATCTAGCCGCAGCGCAAATATTTTCGTGAAAACGGGGGGCCTACCAATACCACTCCATTTCAAAGTAAACACGTTGGTTTATTTAGACCCATTATGGTAAACAAAATTGGTCCGTCCTCTCTCTCTCTCTCTCTCTCTCTCTCTCTCTCTCTCTCTCTCTCTCTCTCTCTCTCACTGGCGGTTTTCTATGTCCACTTTCCTCTGTTAACAACACATGAGTACACAAAATGTATGTACCATTATTAAACCAGTAAAATCACATAATACTTTAACATCCACACGCTTTGCGGATTCAACATGCGTAACAACTCCACTAACTGCCAATGCTGCCTTCAACCTGATGTCTAATATGTTGTCGCACCGAAGCCAGTCGGCCCACGTGTCGATAACTAGACTGTCATCCCAAGTATGGTTCACAAGAGCACACGAACCTTGACTCACAAAGGCACGCCAAGTGCAAGCGCAGTTTACAAGGACACGTTCATAATGACATCTCGTTCATACTCAAATAAAGGCCAATAATATATAAAGTATTTATAGAATAGAATGGAAATACATCTGGTTAAGTAACAAATCGGCTAACCTCCCCCCTCCACCCCGGTAAATGGAGGGTTCACTGAATTAACATTTAAGTAATTTACTTCGAATTATTCAAATTGATTTCTCGCTCCTTTATGACATTTTCATGGCGAGTAAGCATAAATCTGTCTTCAGGCCATATCCAGTCCGCGAGTCGACTTATTAGAAGGACTCTCATAAACTGTCTGAAGTACGATGTGTGGCCATCCCTCTGGTGCCACTATGCTAGCCTGGCCGACAATGAAACCTCTTCTAATAGCACTGGAAGTTTTTACTTTGAACTGTCCTAGTTTATTTAGCCATCAGCGCTCTGGCGATATGTCTTATCCCAATTAAGAATGGGCTGAGCAATTATACGACTGACGTCAGTTGTTAAGATACCGTTTTATCAGGAAACTTTCTACGACCAGTTCCACATAAATAGGCCCAGTCGAATTCGTCACATTCACTCTCCGACATCCGTCCGAGAAGCAAGGACTTCACCACTCCTAGAGACGTCATGAAGACGGTATGGCCATTCTCTACTCAGCAAATTTTTTTTTGTTCATTAATTTTCTTCTAGAAAACAATATATTGCTGTTTAATAATTTGAACAAATAATTATCCTTTTCTGTGATGGCGTGTATGTTTAAATAAATATAATTTGTTCACAATTTCTGTATAACCACGGACATTTTTTACGGAAATACATAGTAAATATGCCTAAGTGCGATCTGTGATGACGGAAAACGGATCCGAGCTCCATAAGTACAAAATACGGAAAATCTGCGTATTTCCCGTATCTTCAGGTTTCGGGTACGACCAATGCCCTGGCCTACACGAATATTTCATGACACTGTAATTTGGAAAGTATAGTAATTTGCGGCAGTCAGGAAATCTACGACACTTAAAACTGTTCCTTGAATCATGATGATATAGCTCTAAGCATCTGTAGCAGTTACAAAACTGATGAAACACTCAAAATGTTACTGGAAACTGGAACATTTCAATGTGTCTCATTTCTTAAAACAATGCAGTTATAACTAAAGTTGTCATAACAAATTCGCAGATGTGTGGTAATAATAATTCCGTTATCAAAGTCCTTCAGTGTGTTTTCAACAGTCGGTCCAAAATAGTGCAAACTTACTTTTTCTTATTTCTGTTATAAAAAAAGTAAAACATCAGAATTAAGAAAACTAAATTCATTTTTCGTAACACCTTTTTTATAAGCTCGTTCCCTTTGGAACATAGGAAAAAATGTACCTAGCTATTTTACGGATAATTCCCTTGAATTTATGGAATTTTCTGTGAAAAAGGTAATAGATTGAATTTTTTTCGGTAGTTCTGGGAAAAAAAGTTCTGAAATTTTTCTGAAAATTAGGGTTTTTTTTAAGTGTAAGAAAAAAAATATTATCATCTGCAGGTGTCAGACCGGTCAAGCAGTCTTGGAATTCTCTGTGACATACCTACAAGGGGGCAGCGGTGGCGCAGTGGCCAGGGCGCTCGCCTCCCACCACGGCGATCTGGGTTCGAACCCGGCGGGTTGACTCCCGGATTTTCGCATGTGGGAATCGTGCTGGACGATGCCGCTTGCCGGCGGGTTTTCTCGGGGTTCTCCCGTTTCCCCCGCCCTTGCATTCCAGCGCCGCTCCATTCTAGAGTATCATTTCATGTCATGCCCAGGGATGGCGGTCACCTACAGGTCCCAACTTGAAAGAACCGCCGCTTCGGAGGGTGTGCCCTAGGGTGCGCTCCCCATACGCCATTATTATTATTATTATTATGTGTTGTAAAAGCACAATATTTCAGATGAAGAATTACAAGAAAACGTTTGCAACTTGTTTCAATAGAATTATTTGAAGAAAAAAAAATACAGGAATAGTTACTGTGCAGAAGAAAAATCTAGGTTATGAACAGCCTTAAGCAATACAAAATATTTAAATGACAACTGATTATTTGTTACTCCAGGTTCTTGTTATCGCTGCGCTGGCAATCGCCCAGGCGTACGCCCAGTACAACGCACCACTTAAAGGTGGATACGGTGGATACAACCTGGGAGGATATTACGGTGGCCCGGGATACGGCGGAATGGACAGCTACGGTCCTGGCTACGGTCCTGGCTACGGTTCTGGCTACGGTCCTGGCTACGGTCCTAACTACGGTCCTAGCTATGGTCCTAGCTACGGCTCTGGCTACGGTCCTAGCTACGGTCCTTGCTACGGTCCTAGCTATGTTCCTGGCTACGGTCCTGGCTACGGTCCTGGCTACGGTCCAGGTTACGGTCCTGGCTACGGCTACGACTACCTGAAACCAGGGCCACTCGTTGTGTCACCTTACAGCTCGAGTTCTGCGGCGGCAACTGCTGCAGCTGCAGCTGGCGGGAAGGGCGGCGCCACAGCTGCAACTGCTGCAGCTGCAGCTGGCGGGAAGGGCGGCGCCACAGCAGCTGCAGCTGCGGCCGCCACAGCTGGCCGCAAAGGCTCTAAGGCCGCCAGCTGCTGATTCCGCTGACGTGCTTGCTTGTACTCGTCATGGACAGAAAAACCACATCGTTACTCACTGAAAAGACGCTCTTGTCTGTTTTATATTGTAGAAAAATGTGGTTATTTCTTATTATGAAAAAATATAACTTGTTAATCACACTACGGTTGTTCTTCTGCTGAGTATTTTTCACACTCTGTGTGAAAATATTTTCATTTCTTCTCTTTTTAAAAGCTTACATCATTACATTGTAATACAAATATTTGTATTAAAATTTTGTCATTTTCTTATGGAGAAAACGTCAAATATACTTTTTATTTGATGGTACGTTTTGGATAGCACGATTTTATTCTGACTGGTTGTACAGAAATTAGCTATATCATTTCGTTAATTATATGAGATGAACCTAAATTTGTAAACTGATTCTATTTAAGTAGTTACATGTATACATAAAAATGTAAATAATTTTCTTCATATGTTTATATAAATAACACACTAATTTTTCTGTCACCTGAAGAAGATTCTACACTTCAAACAATGGTCACAACAATACTTAAACTACGTGAAAAATAAAAACTAAGTTCTCTAATTAAATGAAATTTGGCTGCGTATCAGTAAAAGCTGGCCTATTAGAAATGCTGTAATTATGATTTTCTATCGGGNAGAAATACTGTAATTATGATTTTCTATCGGGTGGTTTTTGCTCGCTTAATTGACATGATTAATTATTCAGAGTGAATGGTGGTACAAAGAATCAGGGATACTCCGTGACTACGGCTATCTTGCTAGACAAAAGCCGCAAGATAATTAAATTTTCAGACTTCAGTTATGCAAAGAATCGCATTACTGAATATTGTTTTAATTTCAATATTCCAGACTAAAGCGGTATTCGAACATCAGTTGTTTGAATCAACCTGATTGTTTGATAACCACTCAAATACTTTCGTTTGCACGATAAATGTCGTGTGTTTGCAGTGCATAGTTCGTATGTATCTAGTACATAACATAGAGAGCGAGTGCCAAATGACCTATATTACAAACTTCAAGTTAGAGTGGGACCATGATTTAGCACCATCTAGGCTCTAAAACCTTCCCCGAAAACATTACGTGTCGTAAAATCTAGAAATACTGGTAGGGGCAGCGGTGGCTGAGCAGTTAGACATCTCGCCTCCCACCACGGCAAACCGGTTTCAATACCCGGCCGCGTCACTCCCGTAGTTTCGCATGTGGGAATTATGCCCGACGATGCCACTGGTCGGCGGGTTTTGTCGTGGATCTCCCATTGTCCCCTTTCTTTATGGCGCTGCTCCATACCTCAATCACCCCATCGGCTCTCGAGACCTCGCTGTTTGGATCCGTTCAAATATCTTCATTTACTATATCTATTGGCGCCTATCTACAGATAATTCAATACTGATGGTTGTGGACTAGGAGAATAACGATGTTCAAAGTGCCTTAAATCGCTACCCTCATTACACAATGACCAATGATTAGAAGCACCTGTGTTCGCGAAAATATTTACGCAGAGGCTAGACTTCAACATCCATTGTGCACACCTGCAATCTCCATTTGAATATTGACAATTTATCTTTGTACGACAAGAGTCTGTTACATGCCTGTGATACGCGGCCAGACACAAGAGATGCGAAACAATTCAAATGATCCAACCACAAAGCGAATCTGAACTAAGGTGCTTTGGAACACAACTTGTCCTGAAACCTTTACTTGAGAAACAGGTGCCCCTGAAAATGATCCTACCTGTGTGTAAATAATTCCTAAACCGCCTTACTTGTCTAGGCAATAATTGGTTAATATAACTGTAGCCAAACATATCGCCTACAGCTCATTATCTGCGATAATAAAACAAGTGCTGTTTCGACTTAAGTACAGGACGCGTCATAAAATTTTTGGTTTGTTATATCTGAAACCGTCAATGAAAGTGTATCTGGAATGATTAAGAACCTAATCTTAACGTATTTTTTCTGTTACCTTGCATTCGGTTTATGCTACCACTTTAATTATGATAATTGGAACGATTATTTGGAACATCTGACTTTTGAAGAAACTCATGTAAATGCTATAAAAATACTGTTATAAGCGTAAAGACGTCAACCCCTTTTGTTAAGCGCAAGTTTCAGTGCGAAATTAATAATATTTATTTGCGAAGTTATGAACACTCCACACAACAATCGTCGCCACACAGGTACTCTTCCTATTTGTTTGTTATTATGTGTGTCTATGTGTAAATATATATTCATATACTAATCTATGTGGGTATATACACACATGCTGTTAATTGTAAAATTGTAACTTTTTAAAATAACATTTTAAAAAATGTATTAACTTTTAACAGCATAAACATTACTGTAGATGCTGGTTTACCTGTCCCTGAGTTAAATCGGCAGCCAAGTAGGAAATATAGTTCCAAGCCTTGACATTGCGTTGCCAGAGCAACGTTTAAATATATAGCAAATTATTTATCTTTATACTCAGAGAACGAACAGGCATATTAGCAGGAACACCTGCGTTTCGCGAAAAGATTTCCACACATGCTAGATGTCAATAACCTACGGGCATATCAGCAGCTACATTGTGCTTATTGGCCAATAAAAAGATAAATAATTAGCTATATATTTATGGTCTTATGAAGACGTGTGTATTGCATCTTATTCATCAGACATGCTGGATGATATATGTACATATAAGCATGTGAAACAGAATATCGTAGATCAACTTACATGCGAGATGAAAAAAGAAGGTGCATTTAAATATAATATATGGTTGGACTGTAAATATACCAAACCAGAACCACACGAAGATGAATATAGCGAGAGAGCCTTCATGACCTCGAATGTACGTCTGTATAACACACGCAAAATTGAAGATAGCGTTGAAGCTAGTATACAGAAAATTTGTCACGAGCAAGAAGAATATATGGGAAAGGGTTCGGGTTGGACATTATATAAGATACATCAGTTACAGTCGAGAACAAATTTACTTACAACACTTGATCAATAGATGTATGCAGATTGAGGTCATTCAATGAGAATGTCCTGTACAACAACCTGAAAAAAATCTTAACCGAGCATGAAGAAGGAATTGCGTGAGTTGTAGGCATTTACTATGAAGAGTGCGAGCTATACCCATCGCGAGAAGATGTGAACAACAAACATACGCTGCCATCATGTAAGGTGATAAACGAAGTTGCTACAACCTTCCAGAACATCGAGAACGCAAGTGAGACCTCCAAGTCTGCTGATGGCGATGTGAAATATGTACCGGTTGGACATTATATATAATTTATCAGCTGTAGTTGAGAACAAATTTTACTTCAGCCACTTGCTCATTTCCCTCTTATCCACTACAGAGAAAATTACAATCTAACTTCGTATTCAGCCTGCAGAATGAGGGTATAAATTAGGGTAAACGCAGAAATTTACATAGGTGCTAAGATATTGTGTACAGTAATACTACTGTGTGAAGGTAGTAGTGTACGCAAAGGGTCGGAGTTCGCGGGAGGGGAGGAGGTTGCAGAAAATTGGAGTCCGCAGAGGGGAGGAGTCTGCAGAAAAGAGGAGTCCGCTGATGGGCGGAGTCCACAGAGGAGGGAGTCTACACTGCATAGTAGTAGTACACCTGTTTAAGTTGTCATATACTTGAAGATGATGAAAAGTGTGGAAAACATGTAATCGAAAATGATATATTTGCCTACATGCAAAACTTTACCAAATGTTCAACAATTACATGGAAAACAATACAGTTACTGAGATCAGACATTCAGTAAAAGTTGCAATGCACGGCGACATGAACAGAGTGAGTGTCAAAAGTCACCAGCCTCCAGAATACTATCATGTAATATGCGCAGTGCGTCATTTGGTAGAAGTGACAATCTAAAGAGGCATACTGCTATATGTAAAGGTAACAAGCCTTTACTTGGCACAAGGCAGCAAGCATTGAACTTGTTGATGCAAGGCAATACAATGGATGACCACCATACTGATTCGTTGTGTAAACTATTAATTGTTCCATCACCTATAACATTATCCGGACATGCATCAAGTTCCAAAACATTATGTGAAGAAGGAAATACGCCTGTTGCGGACATGTATTATGAAGAGCGCAAACCATACAGATCGTTCAGCGGTGTGAACAACAAACATCTATTGCTAAGGCGTGAGATGAAAAACGAGGATGTTACAACTATCCAGCACGAAAGTGTGACCGTCAAATCCGAGGATGATGATGATGATGATGATGCGAAATATACTTATTCTACTGACGATGATGAAGTAATTGCATCTGCAAAGAAAAAACCTAAACACGATGATGAAGAAGACGGATGCGTGAAGTTGAGACAGAATAAACGAAGATTCAAACCAAGTACNAAAAACCTAAACACGATGATGAAGAAGACGGATGCGTGAAGTTGAGACAGAATAAACGAAGATTCAAACCAAGTACTCTGGCTCAGAGGTATCTCACAAACTACCCATCACGGAAGAACATTGATGCAAACATGTATTGTGAACCTTTTGCGAAGAGAGTTGTGAAGTCAAGCTACTTATTTTCTGAAGACCCCAACGACCTAATTAATAGACTACATGTGCTGGTTGCATTACAGAGAAGGGGATATATTTCTGTCAGCAAAGAGATAAAAAAGATTATTGATGAACTCAAAGTTAATGACTAAATGTTGCATGATAATGTACGGCATTTATGCCTGTATACGACTATTATTGCCCAAGAACCACTGATTCTATGTCGTCGTAGAGTACGACCACTATATAAGCTGTGTCTACCCTGCCAGTCAGCACCAGTGAGCTCAAGACGAACATGCCATTTCGTCCAGAGACAGCCTACAGCAGTGTAACGCCTGGTAACAGCAAACATAACATATGTCTGTGATGGCGAGACCGAGCCATGAACGTACAGCGAAAAGTGTGACGGTAAAGCACAGTGTCTGCTTGCCCACAACCCAACGTCGTACGAGCGATGTCAGCAGATGGTCGAATGTAATATTCTGGGGAGATGTATTGTTAACTTTATGTGAACAGACGCTCCCCTGCCATGTGGTCCAGACGAAGTTATAACTCACGATTTATTGCAAGATGCGCTAAGAGTTTACCTTCCTCAAGAACCTTTGGTGCTGTCTGAAACTCCCAATTCTGCTGCTGTGATTGACATTACTAAGGATGATGTCCAGCTGCCTGTTGTCAAGCGTAAGAATCCTGCCACCACCAAGTCCGTGGCGACGTCTCATCGCACAACGTCACGTAAGATGAAGACGTTGCCGGTCACAACATGTCTGAATTGTGGCAATTCATCGCTTCAGGACGAATATCATTCACCATGTCTGATGAATAAGATGCAACATACGTCAGACCTCGGAATGCAGATACTTTCAGAATGAACCCATTCTCATTTGGTAAGTTAACAGCAGATACAGGTGTAGGTGCTTTATATGTACACATTTTGGTATGGTTGTAATACGACTCGCGACATAGTTTTACCTTATGGTCGTGTATTTCGAGTCGCATGCTGTCTGAAACACCTGTTACTTCATAACATTTGGATTCACGACCACACGTATAGCAACAAGTAGCATAGTGAGACCATTGAGTCTTCTTCAAACATTTTCCAGATTTCTCATGTTGGTGAGCACTGCTACTTTTACTAAAGGTCTTGTTGCAGTAGTGGCATGAATATCTTGACGCCTGTGTTAAACTGTTCATGTCCAGGTGTGATGTTGACGATGATGACAGTGCGCCGGTATCCAATGCAGTAGGTGTCTGCCCTTCACGTGCTTTTTCAGATGTATGCAATATGCTGCATCTCTTAACTGACACAAGAGAGAGTCCCTCACATGTTGCAAGACGTCTTTTTAAGTTATCGCGTCGTCAAAATTGAGACTTACACTGTTCACATATTGAGCTAGATAGATTGCTTCATGTTCATAGAACAGGCAGTTTCGTGACGACGAGCATGACAGCTCTTAGTAAATGGTTTCTTGCAGAAACAGCACAAATGACTTTCTGATGTATTTTCCATCTTCGCTCGAGACGATGTATACTCCTCGAAATTCGAATAACAACTAAGGCTATTCTATCAATTGCACATATATATGTTCAAATCTTCATATTTCGCCAATGGGATTTAAGTTTTTTTTTATGTGTTCTGTAAACATATATTCAGCTAACATATCTCCACCGCTACACGCCGTTTTACATCTCTCATGTCTACATGCGTTGCTACTTTTACTAAAGATATTACAGCACTTCATATTGATGTGTCGAATGCGAGCTCGCTACTCCCTCACCACCTCAACCCGAGAGTAATGAACGCCATCCAAATCGTAACAGGTTAATAATGGCCTCACTCCTATGATTTTTCCAGCTGGGAACATAGTGTGTTCTCACAAAGGATTTTTGGGGATGTGGGCTGCTTCTTCCAATTAGGCTGGTTGTTAACATTTTTGCAGGTCTGACATCAGAAATAAATAAAGACAACCAGCTCCACCTCTGTTTCACAGTAGAGCTGTGAGCTGGTTGTTTATTACATTTAAGGGAATTAGAGATTGGACCACATTTCTGATTTGTAATATTGTGCAGTGCATGTTAATGTGTTTTGATGGGCTGTGGTTCATATTCATGTTGTTCTCCCAACACGCATGAATTCCGTCAGTTTCATGATTGTTAATAATCCCGAAGTACTGGTAGCTATGCTGTGTGCCAGGGGTGTAGTTGGTGTGGCGGTTGGGCATGAATTCTCATTAAATATTATTTCTACAGTGGTTTTCCTATAAAGTGATATCAAACCTTACAATTATTCCAAAATCTGATTCCATTAAGAAATAGGACCAAAACAGACACCTGAACTATACCTGAAATATCGGACGACTCATAAGCAGCCAAGAACAAACAACTGCTTTCTGAAAGTTCAGGTATAAAATTACAACTTATGTGATTGGCAAGTTCTTTGCAAAGTCGGGTTGCAGTGTCAATTGATAACGGAATTTTCTGGAATTTTTTTACAGTTTTTCACTTTCCATAACCGTAACAGTTTCAAGAACTCACATTTTTCACAACTTTAGGCATGAGTTAAAGGAATTATGTTCTTAAACAGAATCCAGGAAACTCTTACGCCGGTATTCCTGAACGTTTCGTTTGGCATTACATATGTGCTACTATCCCGGGCGATTGGAAAGCCATGACTAATCCTCAACTCGTGGAACATGTTTCTGAACGTGTTTTATCAACGTCCTGAAATGATATCGGATGTGCCACATTTACTATTCGCAGCCTCGTGCGAGGCTATAAACAAATGAAAGAGACACAGAAGTCTTTATTTACAATAACATTTGCAAAAATAAATACCTGCACGGATTATTTATTACGTTATCTGTGGCGCTGGCTGTTATTACAAATTTAAATAACTGTCCAGAGAGTTATAAAAATATTAATTATTATTATTGTCTTACATAATATATTTCTTTGGTTCTTTATTGCTTGACATCTTATGGAACATAACAAGGTATGTGACGTGTATGTAATTGCAAAATTTTATTCGTTTTTTTTAAATAGTGCACATGCATTTTAATAACAGAATTGCTACTTTATAAATATATTTTAATACTAATAAATAAATGTAGAATATTTTGCGATCCTGCAAATCAGAGCTATATTGTATTAAATTGTATTGTTGAAGCAGGAATCAAGGGATAGAACAGCACGTAGCACGTTGATAAAGTTCAATGCCCCAATGTGAAATTACTAAACATTGATGAAGTCTTTCATTTATCATTTGTTATGTAAGTAGTATGGAAACTGAATTCTTAACCATATTTTAGGTACTGGTAATAAACATGTGTTACCAGACCCTGTGATTCTTGATAATTTCTGTACTTATAAAGCCCATGTGCAGTATTAAATATTTCTAGAAATACAAATTTCAAGCCATTTCTACTGCATACGTCAGTTCGGTTGTAGTATTATTTCATGAGTTCTACTGCCTGAATTCGGCATTTTTGCAAATTGTTGAGCAGTGGCAAATGTTTAATTCGCAGTTACGCCAAGGTAAATTAATTCATTGCGTTTCAAACCTGCAGGATAACGCTACAGTGTTGTAATATACACATACATACGTGAACTTTAAAAAAATTTTGAATAGTCGTAACTGCCTTTTACTGTTAAAATATGTATCCGTTACTGCAGTTTTCTCTGTCACATATGAAACCAAAGGTAACTCCTTGGGTCAACGTCATTTCTTACGCACTCGCATTACTTTGGCAATCGGTGCTACACACGCTGAACTAATACTTCACTAGAACGTCGAAACATTAGAAACAACTTTGTAGCTCTAGCAAATAGTTTAATACACACTATATATATATATATATGTATAAACTGTTTTTATAACGTAATTCTGAATGTCACACAGGGTAGAAGGTACTCCTAACAGCCAGCGTCAACAATCAACAAGTCATGTCGTCAGTCGTGACAACGTAACCTCCTAAGTCGTCAAGCCATTGTGGATATGGTTTTACCGTAGCAGCCGTCAGGATTACAGAACATTTTTACTCACGCTATACTCTTTTATTTTGCTTTGTAAGATCTTCAAATAAAAAGACAGAAAAGCAAAATGCCTTTCGAACATGACTAGTGGGTTTTGTTGAATAAATTCTGAGAGACGTAATTATTACAAAATTGTCAAATAATCGCAATTATGTCGTACTGTTAACAATCAATCGTTTATAACTGTAATAATTAGCGCAGTTATTAAAATTAATAGACTTTATTCAACATAACACCTGTGAAAATATGAAAGTTCCACTTAATTTTAAAACCTTAAGAAAGTTTGCCCTAACCGGGTAATTGTAACCCATAACATGAGGTAAGTAATAAGACACGATACCAGTGGCGCTAATACGACGCACTGAATAAATATTATATTCACATAGTCACCTATTACATGTTAAGCTTAGTTTTTAATGATGGACGTTTTAAAATATGTCGTACATATCACACATTTTTCTTGAAGGCTATAATCCTTATTTTCAAAACACCTTATCTGTGCTCGTTTGCTAATTTTAAGATAATAATTGCATCGCGACGTATAACGGTCTGGACGCACCATGTTATTTATGGATATTCGTCACGTTACCGGCTCCAGCAAAATGAAATGCCTTCTGCGCATGCGTAGGTTACGTTCTCGCCAAGGATAAATCACCAATATCGGAGCCCTAAGATTTAGGCTTCGGCCGTGGCTAAACTAAAACCTTATCTGACATTATTAACCTTCTGGAATACTGTTAAGGCCTGGGTATCACTTGTATTGTATACCCTTAAAGAAACTTTTATATATTTGTCTTGACCTGAACTTTAATGTTTGTATGATGCTAGCATGCTATTGATTTCTCTTTGTCGTAAAGGAGAATCATGGGGAAACTTACTGTCAAACTCATTGCACTTCCTCACATAGTGTGGTTTTAAGTTACAGACCTTGACAACCGATACCTAAGGCACCTGTTTTCCGCGAAAATATTTCAGGGCAAGTTGTGTGCCGACGCACTTTCATTTAGAAACACTTTTGTAATTTGGTAATTTGATTTGTTAGGCGTCTTATCTGTCTGTCCACAAATCACGACGGGTAGTGTTAGAGAAACTTAATTCTCAATAAGTCACTCATGAAACAGTTTCTCTTAACAAGAAGACAGCCAAATGAAGACTGCAAGTCTGCACATAAGTAAGTTTAAGTCTAGCCTCCGCGCAATTATATTCGTGGAAAACCGGTGTCCCTACCGACACCACTTTGTCTCTCCTCTCTCTCTCTCTCTCTCTCTTTCTCTCTCTCGAACTGGTGATTTGCTATGTCCGCTTTCCTCTGTTAACAACACGTGATTACACAAAATGCATATACCACTATTATACTAGTAAAATCACCTGATGCTGTAACATCGACACACTTTGCGGATTCTACACACGTAACAACTCCACTAACTGCCACTGCTGCCTTCAAACTGATGTCTAATATGTTGTCGCGCCGAAGACAGTCGGCCGACGTGCCGATAACTAGACAGCCATCCCAAGTATGGTTCACAAGAGCACGCAGAGCTGGGCTCACAAAGGCACGCCAAGCGCAAGCGCGGTTTACAAGGAAACGTTCATAAAGACGTCTCGTTGATTCGCAAATAAAGACAAATAATTTATGAGGTGGTTATAGAATAGAATAAAAATACATCCAATTAAGTAAGAAACCGGTTAACCCGACCCGGTAAATAGAGAGTTCACTGAATTAACGTTTAAGTAAATTCCTTTTAATTATTTAAATTGATTTCTCCCTCATTTATGTCATTCTCAAGGCGAGCGAGCATAAATATGTATGTGGGCCGTGTGCGGTACGCGAGTCGACTAACTAGAAGGCCTGTCATTAACTGTCTGAAGTACGATGTGTGGCCATCTCTCTGGTAACACTATGCTAGCCTGGCCGACAGTGAAACCTCTTCTAATAGCACTGGAAGAGTTTGCTTTTAACTGTCCCCGTTTATATACCAATCAGCGCTCTGCAGATAAGTCTTATCCCAATTAAGAGTGGACCGTGCAATAATACGACTGAGGTCAATTGTTGAGATACCTTTTTATCAGGAAGTTTTCCGCGACCAGTTCCACATAAATAGGCCCAGTCGAGATCGTCACATGCACTTTCCGACATCCGTCCGAGAAGCCAGGACATCACCACTCCTGCAGACATCATGAAGACGGTATGGCCATTATTTATTCAGTTAAAATATTTATGTTCATTAATTTTTATTTAGAAAACAATATATTGCTGTTAAATGCTTTGAACACATATAGATCTTTTCCTGTGATGGCGTGTATTTTGAAATAAATATCAGCTGTTTACAATTTCTGTATAAACACGGACGTTTTTACGGAAATACATAATAAATGTGCGTAAGTGCGATCCGTGATGACGGAAAACGGATACGAGCTCCGTAAGTACAAAATACGGAAAATCTGCGTATTCCCCGTATCTTCAGGTTTCGGGTACGACCAATGCCCTGGCCTACACGAATATTCCTTGACACTGTAATTACGAAAGTATAGTAATTTGCGGCAGTCAGGAAATCTACGACACTTAAAACTGTTCCTTGAATCATGACGATATAGCTCTAAGCATCTGTAGCAGTTACAAAACTGATGAAACACTCAAAATGTTACTGGAAACTGGAACATTTCAATGTGTCTCATTTCTTAAAACAATGCAGTTATACCTAAAGGTGTCACTACAAATCCGCAGATGTGTGGTAATAATACCGTTATCCGAGTATTTAAGTGTGTTTCAAACCCTGGGTCCAAAATAACGTAAACTTACTTTTTCTAATTTCTGTTTTAAAAAAAGTAAAACATCCACAACGAAAACTAAACTAATTTTTCTTATCATATTTTCCTTTTTGTACCTTTTTCTTTTAAACATAGAGAAAAAATATACCTAGCTAATTTACGGACAATTTCCTTCAAATGTATGCAATTTTCTCTGAAAAAGGAAAATGTCTTTGATTTTTTGAGTAGTTCAGAAAAAATTTTACTCATATTTTCTGTTAAATTACGTGATTTTTTTAAAAAGTGTAAGCAAAAATGCAATACAATATTATCATCTGCCAGTCTCAGCCCTGTCAAGCAGACTTGGAATTCTCTGACATATGGCGGACGTTCGTTACCTTCACTACCCGATCAGGAAATAAGAGGTTCATTGGTGCAATAATATGACTTAATGCGCCAAACAATAATAAGGGCTCCTCTGTGATATACGCGTCGCTGTTCGAGTCAACTGCGCATCATGCTGAATCTACAGACTGAGAACACACAAGGTGGTGTAGAATGGCAGGTGTGTCATTTAACGTCTTAATGTAAGACGGATTTTTAATTCTGTTGGCCAAACTCTCTTATGAATGTCATTGAAAGTGTAGTTGAAAAATTATAATGCCTTTTGCATCTTGTATTAATGTAAGTGCACTAATTAACTAACGTAATCATAAATTTTTAAACATAATTAATATTGCAATCTACATAACATACTGGAAGTAGAAATATACAGCAACTCCAGATTATTTATTGATCAAACAAATCAACGAAATACAGTACCTGTAGACACAATTAATAATGTTTTGATTTGGCCATTCATATTAAAGCTTGATCAAGATTTTATAATCGTTGTCTACAATTTTGACGTATTACAGCACTATTATTGTGATTTGAATTAATAGCCTGAAAAAAGTGTGGCAATTGTAGAAAATAACCTTAGGAAACAAATAAAAAATTATTGAGAATTTTTAAATTTTTATACGTGTTATTTTGTACAATTCTAGGAACTTTGGAATAATAATAACTTATGTTTCACCTGAAAAAAAAAAGGTATCCGAATCACATAAAAACAATGATGATATTTTATTGGAAATATTAGTTTCGTGTTCGCTCATTATTCAGTTTTACGTTATAGTTAAAATTTAATGTCAAAATAGTTGTAAGTAAAAACCCTCAACGCCTGAGGATTAAATTTAAAATTTAAAATAAATTGTTAACGTGAAATTTCTGTAATTTCATTAATCACATTAGTTGAATCAGAACATCCTATTAAAATAAACGTTTAAAGTATATGAAAATAAAAATTCAAAGTAAAAAAATTGAAATTTATGTTTTAATGAATTTTTCCAAATTTTTATTAAATTATGATTTATATCATGTCATGAAAATCGCAAAATATTATCTAAATCAACATTGTGCCCATTTTGTTGCAATTTGTACACGAAATTATATCCAAATTGTTGCCAAATAAACTTCTGTAACACTACAAATAAATGACAGTAAAGTTTTCGAAACCTGTGCAGAATAAGTAAAACTGACGCCTAAATTTAAAGAGCAATTATCGTAAATTTCAAGTTGAACAACATAAACAATTTTGTACATTATCTAAAATACTGTGGAGGAAAAACACTATATTTCAGTTAAAGAATTACAAGCAAATGTTTGCAACTTGTTTCCAAAGCATTTTTTTAAAAAAATGCAGAAAACGTTACTGTGCAGAAGAAAAATTTAGTTTATGAACAGCTTTAAGCAATACGTATTATTTAAATGACAACTGATTATTTGTTACTCCAGGTTCTTGCTATCGCTGCGCTGGCAATCGCCCAGGCGTACGCCCAGTACAACGCACCACTTAAAGGTGGATACGGCGGATACAACCTAGGAGGATATTATGGTGGCCCAGGATACGGTGGACTGGACGGCTACGGTCCTGGCTACGGCTACGACTACCTGACGCCGCCCTACGGCTCGAGTTCTGCGGCAGCGGCAGCTGCTGCAGCTGCAGCTAGCGGGAAGGGCGGCGCCGCAGCAGCTGCAGCTGCAGCCGCCGCAGCTGGCGGCAAAGGCCCTCTTGCCTATAGCCCAGGATACGTTCCTGGCTACGGTCGTGGCTACGGCTACGACTACCTGACGCCGCCTTATGGCTCGAGTTCTGCGGCGGCGGCAGCTGCTGCAGCTGCAGCTAGCGGGAATGGCGACGCCGCAGCCGCTGCAGCTGCAGCAGCTGCAGCTGGCGGGAATGGCAGCGCCGCAGCAGCTGCAGCTGCGGCCGCCGCAGCTGGCCGCAAAGGCTATTATCGCCCCAGCTGCTGATTCAGCTTACGTCCTTGCATGCACTCATCATGGACAGAAAAACCACATCGTTACTCACTGAACAGACACTCTTGTCTGTTTTATATTGTGGACGAAATGTGGTTATTTCTTATTATGAAAAAATAAATCTTATTAATCACACTATGGTGGTTTTCTCTGCTGAGTGATGTGCACACTCTGTGTGAAAATATTTTCAATTGTTCTCCTTTTATAATCTTATATCATTACATCGTTATACAAATATTTGTGTTTAAATTTTGTAATTTTCTTATGAAGAAAATGTAATATATTATTTTTATTTGATCTTACGATTTGGATAGCACGATTATATTCTGACTGCTTGTACAGAAATTAGTTACATCATTTCGTAAATTATATGCGAAGCACCCTAATGTGAAAACTGATATTATTTTAATTGTTACATGTAAAAATAAAAATGTATATATTTTTCTTCATGGATGTACATAAACATCACACCAATTTTTCTGACACCTTAAAATATACTATACTGTAATTCAAACACTGGTTAAAAACTTAGACCCTGTAATAAATAAAGGGAAAGTTTTTTCATTCAGTGACATTTGGCTGCGTTCATTGAAAGGCAGGCCTGTTAGAAATAGTGTTATTCTGAAGGTCCTTCATTTGGTTTGTACTCTCTTAATTGATATTGTCGCGTATACTTATTTAATAATAGTGCAAAAAATCAGTGATACTTCGTCCTCGCCCACACTTCTCCAACTCCTTCGCTGTTGAGTCATCCCATCAGCCTTGCAGCTCGGCGCGATCACTCCACTGCATGTCAAGTTGTCCCACCAACCTTCAATTATTGCCCGCGTTCGAGGCTGAGAAGTGGGCTGGCGATAAGGGCGACACTGCCTCGTGCATCAAGCGCGCCATCGCCACTAAGCGCAAGGCTCCGAACTGGCGTGCTGTGGTCTCGTCGTGCTGCGTCTACCCACGGAACTTTGAGCGGTGACTCTGTTATTTTATTGGTGGAAAGTCTGTAGCAATTTCCATTGCGGGGCCGTTGAGTGGTGTTGTATTTATCAGTTGCCTATATTTCGAAATACACGCTTTCAAAAGGCTTTTTGGGGGGGGGTGCTCGGAATTAGTGTTTCTAATGTACGTGACGTCATGAAAGCACTCAACAGCCCTCATCTGTAGTTAACTGTTCTTTACGTAGGTCACCACATTGGACGTACGTCTCACAGTTTCGTGTATAAATGTATATTTCAAACACTCTACAACACAGTTCAAGCGCCGGGTAGGCGTTACGTTACGTTTTAAAGGTTCGTCAACGACCTTATNTCAACGACCGTATTGCTTTATTGTTATGAACAACCGCATACCGGTCATCTTTTAGAAATTATACGTAATTTATCTTTCCTTGTAAACATTTTTTAGTTTTCGCATAAATACTTATTACATCACAATTTTACTTTTTTTTTGTATAAATCTACGAATAACGAAAACTAAATTAAGTACAGAAAAGAGATAATTCGCACTGAAATAAGATGCCGAGAGTTACTTCAAGTCGTCTATAAAATCGTCTGAGGAAATATTTTTTAATTTCAAATAATTCCAGGAAATAAGGAAAGTTTTGCACCTTTTTATTTGTGGATACCCTTGAATTTCTGAATAAAAAGAATTTACTAAGCATACTTTAAAATTAACTAAGGCAAGACCTTTCAGTTGCCTTTGCAAAAATTTTATGTAATTAGTTTGGTTTGTTTTATTTGTACATTACAAAAACAGTAATATTTTGACTGTGACATTAGATTTTTCAATAGCCATGCTCCGTAAAAAAATGGTATCTGGAGAAAAAGTAGTGACGTGTAATTTCTACAAGTTGAATGGTATATAGAACAAATATGAAATAACATATTTTTTCGTTGCCAACGCTTTTAAGGTTGACGTGGAGTGACTTACAGTGTTTCATGGCACCCTCCTGTTCAAAAAGCACTCGTTACAAAGAATCACCCACGCTTCTAGAAGTGTTCTATTAAGTTTTCAAGAATATGCAATGCAACTCGTATTTAAGATTATTCAAATGGCCAGTCAGTTCATATTTTGTTCCCTTTTTATAAACAGAGGGCTCTTTTTTTTCACAATTTTCTAAGGCGTAGGAAAAAAAAAAGTTTACCACACACAAAATCCATAATAAAGAATTCAAACTTTTTATTGAAACCCAAGACATATGCTGACAACTCGCACATACTTTCATATTGCACTTGCAAACTCAGGCTCAAATTATTGAGATATGAAGAAACATAAAAAAAAAAAAAACCCGAGTCTTGCAAGATGATTTGGATCTTGTATTCAATTTTGAAAAATATCCCTAATGTGTACATCAGATCTAGAAAAATAAAAATTTCTTCACTCAAATCTCAAACTCTTTTCAGCATTTGTATTTTGCTCAGCCACCTAACATTATCATAGAGAGGCACATCTGTGAATTCATAATTGAATTAATTTAAAAACTGTTTGAGGTTCCTATGTGTCAGAGCTTAACTTGACCTCAGAAAGTTGACCAGATTGGCGATTTAAGTTAGCAAGGGGCATATATCTTTACTCAGTTTACTACAGAGAACAGTGTTATAAATAATGTGGTTATGAGAACTCACGCAGGTGTTAATTCGTTTCAGTTTTCAAACCAGGCCTTCTTTAACTAGCCATTTCTGGTGCTCCATCCATTACTACTGAGGCAATATTTGTAATGCTTACACTTTTCTATGCAAGAAGTTTTGAATTCTCATTAAATATTATTTCTCTGGTGGTTTTCCTATAAAATGGTATGAGTCCTTACAATTATTCCAAAATATCATTCCATTATCAAATAGGACCAAAACCAGATACCTTACCTATACCAGAAATATCGGATGACTCATAAGCAGCCAAGGAAAAACAACTGCTTTGTGAAAGTCCAGATATTAAATGACAACTTACGTGATTGGCAAGTTCTTTGCAAAGTCGGGCTGCAGTGGCAATTGATAACAGAATTTTCTGGTATTTTTTGACAGTTTTTCACTTTCCATAACCGTAAAAGTTTCAAGAACTCACATTTTTCACAACTTTAGCATGAGTAAAAGGAATCATGTTCTTAAACAGAATCCAGGAAACCCTTATGCCGGTATTCAAAAACTTTTCGTTTTGCATTACATATGTGCTACCATCCCGGGCGATTGAAAAGCTATGACTAATCCTCTACTCGTGGAACGTATTTCTGAAGGTGTTTATCTATGTTCTGAAATGATATTGGATGTGCCGCAGGTTGTTATTCGCAGCCTCGTGCGAGGCTATAAACAAATGAAAGCGACACAGAAGTCTTTATTTACATAAACTTTTGCTAAAATAAATACCTGCACGCATTATTTATTACGTTAACTATAGCGCTGGTACTTATATCAGACTTTAAATAACTGTGCTAGAGTAATACAAATTATTAATTATTCTTATCTTTTTAGGTAATATATATTTATTTCAATCTATATTGCGTGACAACTTATGGAACATAATATGATATGTTTCGTGTATAATGTTGTAATTGTATACGTAAATTTTAAATGGTGCACATGCATTTTATTAGCAAAATTGCAACGTTATATTTATATTTTAATACTAATAAATAAATCTAGAATATTTTGCGATACTGCAGATCAGAGCTGTATTGTATTAAATTGCATTGTTGAAGAATTAATCAAGGGATAAAACAGCACTATGATAAGGTTCAATGCCCCAATGTGAAATTACTGAACAATAATGCATTCTTTCATTTATCACTTGTTATGTATGTAGTATGGGAACTGAATACTTAACCCTATTTTAAATACTGGTAATACACATTTCTTACCGGCCCCTGTGATTCACGAAAAGGTCTGTACTTATAAAGGCCTATGTGCAGTTTTATAATATTTTCAGAAATACGCATTTTAAGCAATTTCTACTGCTTACGTCAGTTTGGTTGTAGTATTATTTCATGAGCTCTACTGCCTGAATTCGGCATTTTTGCAAATTGTTGAGCAGTTGCAAATGTTTAAATCGCAGTTACGCCATGGCAAATTAATTCATTGTGTTTCAAACATGCAGGATAACGCTACAGTGTTGTGATATACACATACATACGTGAACTTTAAAAATTACCAGAGGCAAAACAGCGGCACACGAATAAATCAAGTAACAATTATTGCAGTTTTCGCTGTCACGTGTGAAACCAAATGCTACTCCATGGGTCAAGGCCATTTCGTACTCACGCACATCACTTTTGCAATCGGCACTACACACAGGGTAGAAGGCTCTTCTAACAGCCAGTGTCAACAATCAACAAGTCATGTCGTCAGTCGTGCCAACATAACGTCCTAACTCATACCGCCCTTGTTGATATGGTTTATCCGGTGCAGCAGTCAGGCTCACAGAACATTTTCACTCATGTTATACTAGCTTATTTTGCATTGTAATGTATAAAAAAGACAGAAGCACAAAATGCCTTTCGAATGTGACTAGTGGGTTTTGTTGAATAAATTCTTGGAGACGTATTATTACAAATTAGTCAAATAATCGCAATTATGTTGTACTGTTAACAATTTACCTTTTATAGTTGTAATACTTAGCGCAATTATTAAAATAAATAGACTTCAGTGAACATAAAACCTGTGAAAATATGAAAGTTCTACTTATTTTCAAACCTTAAGAAAGTTTGCACTAACCGGGATAAGAACCAATAACGTTTACTGAGTAATCAAACACGATACCAGTTGCGCTTACACGATGCACTGAATAAATGTTATATGCACAGGTTCATCTATTACATGTTATACGCTGTTTCTAATATTGGAAGTTTTTTGAACATGTCGTACGTATCACACAGTATTCTTGAAGGCTTTAACTCTTAATTGCGAAACAACCTAACTGTGCTCGTTTGCTAATTTTAAGATAACAATTGCATCGCGATGTATAACGGTCTGGACGCATCATGTTATTTATGGATATTCGTCACGTTACCGGCTGCGACAAAATGACATGCGTTCTGCGCATGAGTAGTTTTCGTTCGCGTCAAGTATAAATCACCAAAATCGGAGCACTAAGATTTAGGCTAAGGTCGTGGCTTAACTATAACCTTAGCTGGCATTATTAACCTTCTAGAATACTGATAAGGCCTGGGTATGACTTGAGGTGTACCAAATCCCTTATTAAAACGTTCTGAAATACCGCCACTAATGAAACTCCTTTATATTTATCTTGAGCTGAACTTCCTTGTTTGTATGCTATTGATTTCTCTTTGTCATAAAGAAGAATCACTTGGCAACTTGAGTTCAAACTACTTGTACTTTCTCTGATAGTGTTGTTTTAAGTTACATACCATGACAACCGATACCTAGGGGCACCTGTTTTCCTTGAATATATTTCAGACCAAGTTGTGTTCCGACTCACTTTCATTTAGAACCACTTTTGTAATTGGGTCATTTGATTTGTTAGGCATCTTATCTGTCTGTCCACAAATCACGACGGTTAGTGTTAGAGAAGCTTAACTCTCATTAAGTCACTCATGAAACAGTTTCTCTTAACAAGAAGACAGCCAAATGAAGACTGCAAGTCTGCACATAGGTAATTTCAAGTCTAGCCTCCGCGCAATTATTTTCGTGGAAAACCGGTGTCCCTACCGACACCACTTGGTCTCTCCTCTCTCTCTCTCTTTCTCTCTCTCTCTCTCTATCTCTCGAACTGGTGATTTGCTATGTCCGCTTTCCTCTGTTAACAACACGTGATTACACAAAATGCATATACCACTATTATACTAGTAAAATCACCTGATGCTGTAACATCGACACGCTTTGCGGATTCTACACACGTAACAACTCCACTAACTGCCACTGCTGCCTTCAAACTGATGTCTAATATGTTGTCGCGCCTAAGCAAGTCGGCCGACGTGTCGATAACTAGACAGCCATCCCAAGTATGGTTCACAAGAGCACGCAGAGCTGGGCTCACAAAGNCCAGTCGGCCGACGTGTCGATAACTAGACAGCCATCCCAAGTATGGTTCACAAGAGCACGCAGAGCTGGGCTCACAAAGGCACGCCAAGCGAAAGTGCGGTTTACAAGATCATAATGACGTCGTGTTGATACTCAAATAAAGGCCAACAATTTACAAGGTGTTTATAGAATAGAATGGAAATACATCAAATTAAGTTATAAACCGGTTAACCCGACCCAGTAAAAAGAGAGTTCAATGAAGTTATGTTAAAGTAATTTCCTTTAAATTATTCAAAATGATTTTTCGCTCCTTCATTTCATTTTCATCACGAGCGAACATAAACCTGTCTGCGGGCCGTATCCGTACCTCGAGTCGACTAATTAGAAGGCCTGTCATTAACTGTCTGAAGTACGATGTGTGGCCATCTCTCTGGTACCACTATGCTAGCCTGCCCGCCAGTGAAACCTCTTATAATAGCACTGGAAGAGATTTGCTTTGAACTGTCCCCGTTTATATACCCATCAGCGCTCTGCTAATAAGTCTTATCCCAATTAAGAGCCGACCGTGGAATAATACGATTGAGGTCAATTGTTGAGATACCGTTTTATCAGGAAGCTTTCCACGACCAGTTCCACATAAATAGGCCCAGTCGAGGTCTTCACATGCACTCTCCGACATCCGTCCGAGAAGCAAGGACATTACCACTCCTGCAGACATCATGAAGACGGTACNTCTTCACATGCACTCTCCGACATCCGTCCGAGAAGCAAGGACATTACCACTCCTGCAGACATCATGAAGACGGTACGGCCATTCTTTATTCAGTTAAACTATTTTTTTTTCATTGATACTTTTCTAGAAAACAATATATTGCTGTAAAATGATTTTAACAATAAATTATCCTGTCTTGCGATAGCGTGTATTTTTCATATAAATACCAGCTGTTTGCAATTTCTGTATAACCACGAACGTTTTTACAAAAAAAAATAGTAAATTTGCCTAAATGCGATCCGTGATGACGTAAAACGGAACCGAGCTGCGTAAGTACAAAATACGGAAAATCTGCGTATTTCCCGTATATTCGAAGTTCGGGGACGAACAATGACCTAGTCTACACGAATATTTCTTGTCACTGTAATTAGGAAAGTATAGTATTTTGCGGCAGTCAGGAAATTAACGACACTTAAAATTATTCCTTGAAACATGGCCATATATCTCTAAGCATCGGTAGCAGTTACAAACAGATGATATACTCAATATGTTACTGGAAACTGGAACACTTCAATATGTCTCATTTTTTAAAACAATGTGGTTATACCTAATGTTATCATTACAAAGCTGCCGATAAGAGGTAATAATCCCGTTATCCAAGTATTTGAGTATTTTTTCAACCCTGGGTCCAGAATAACATAAACTTACTTTTTCTAATTTCTGTTTTAAAAAAAGTAAAACATCCACAATGAAAACTAAACTAACTTTTCGTAACGTCTTTTTCTTTTGTATCCTTTTCTTTTAAACACAGGGAAAAAATATACCTTGCTAATTTCCGGACAATTTCCCAAAATTTATGGAATTTTCTGTGAAAAAGGAAAATGTCTTTGATTTTTGGAGTAGTTCGCAAAAAATTTCACTGAAATTTTCTGTTAAATTACGTGATTTTTTTAAAAAGTGTAAGCAAAAAAACAATTCAATATTATCATCTGCCAGTCTCAGCCCTGTCAATAATGGCATGGAATTCTCTCTGACATATGGCGGACGTTCAGTACCTCACTACCCGAACAGGAAATATGAGTATCATTTATCTAGCAATATGACTTAAGGCGCCAAACGTTAATAAGGGCTCCTTTCTGGTATACGCGTCGCTGTTTAAGTTGCCTACGCATCATGCTGAATCTACAGACTGAGAACACACAAGGTGGTGTAGAATGGCTAGTGTGTCATTTGACGTATTAATGTCAGACGGGTTTTCCATTCTGTTGGTCAAACCCTACTATGAATGTCATTGAAAGTGTAGTTGAAAAATTATAATGCCTTTTGCATCTAGTATTAGTGTAAATGCACTACTAAACTAACGTTTTCATTAAATTTTTAAACATCATTAATATTACAATCCACATAACATNTTAGTGTAAATGCACTACTAAACTAACGTTTTCATTAAATTTTTAAACATCATTAATATTACAATCCACATAACATACTGGAAGTAGAAATGTACAGCAACTCCAGATTATTTATTGAACAAACAAATCAACGAAATACTGTACCTGTAGACACAATTAATAATTTTTTGTTTTGGCCATTCATATTAAAGGATGTTCAAGATTTTAAAATCGTTGTCTACATTTTTGACGTATTACAACACTTTTATTGTGATTTGAATTAACAGTCTGAAAGAAGTATGACAATTGTAGAAAATAACCTTAGGAAACAAATAAAAAATTATTGAGAATTTTTAAATTTCTATAGGTGTTATTTCGTACAATTCTAGGAACTTTGGAATGTTAATACCTCATGTTTCATTTTAAAAAAAAAAGATATCCGAATCACATAAGAACAATGATGATATTATATTGGAAATTTTTGTTTTGTGGTTAGCCCATTATTCAGTTTAAACGTTCTAGTTAAAATTAAATGTCAAAATAGTTGTAAGTTAAAACCGTCAACGCCTGTTGGCCAAATGNCAGTTTAAACGTTCTAGTTAAAATTAAATGTCAAAATAGTTGTAAGTTAAAACCGTCAACGCCTGTTGGCCAAATGTAGTATTTTAAATAAATTGTTAACGTGTAATTTCTGTGTTTTCAATAATCACATTAATTGAATACGAACATCCTTATAATATAAACGATTTAAGTATATGAGAAAAAATTCTTAGTAAATATGTTTAAATTTATGTTTTAATGAAGTTTTTCTAATAGTTATTAAATTATGATTTATATAATATCATGCNAGTAAATATGTTTAAATTTATGTTTTAATGAAGTTTTTCTAATAGTTATTAAATTATGATTTATATAATATCATGCAACCCTAAAAAAATACTCTAAATCTACACTGTGCCCATTTTGTTCGCATTTGTACACGGAATTATTTACAAATTATTGCCAAATAAATTTCTGTAACACTACAACTAAATTACAGTAAAGTTCACGAAACCTGTGTGCAAAATATGTAAAACTGTCCNAATAAATTTCTGTAACACTACAACTAAATTACAGTAAAGTTCACGAAACCTGTGTGCAAAATATGTAAAACTGTCTCCTAAATTTAAAGAGAGATTGTTGTGAATTTCAAGTTGAGCAACATAAACAATTTTGTACATTATCTAAAAAAACTGTTGTGTAAAAACTCAATATTTCAGTTGAAGAATTAAAAGCAAATGTTTGCAACTTGTTTCCAAAGCATTTTTTGGAAAAATACAGGAATAGTTACTGGGCAGAAGAAAAATTTAGTTTATGAACAGCTTTAAGCAATACGTATTATTTAAATGACAACTGATTATTTGTTACTCCAGGTTCTTGCTATCGCTGCGCTGGCAATCGCCCAGGCGTACGCCCAGTACAACGCACCACTTAAAGGTGGATACGGCGGATACAACCTGGGAGGATATTATGGTGGCCCAGGATACGGCGGACTGGACGGCTACGGTCCTGGCTACGGCTACGACTACCTGAGACCATACCCACTCGTTGTGTCGCCTTACGGCTCGAGTTCTGCGGCGGCAGCTGCTGCAGCTGCAGCTAGCGGGAATGGCGACGCCGCAGCCGCTGCAGCTGCAGCAGCTGCAGCTGGCGGGAATGGCAGCGCCGCAGCAGCTGCAGCTGCGGCCGCCGCAGCTGGCCGCAAAGGCTATTATCGCCCCAGCTGCTGATTCAGCTTACGTCCTTGCATGCACTCATCATGGACAGAAAAACCACATCGTTACTCACTGAACAGACACTCTTGTCTGTTTTATATTGTGGACGAAATGTGGTTATTTCTTATTATGAAAAAATAAATCTTATTAATCACACTATGGTGGTTTTCTCTGCTGAGTGATGTGCACACTCTGTGTGAAAATATTTTCAATTGTTCTCCTTTTATAATCCTAGATCATTATATTGTTATATAAATATTTCTATTTAAATTTTTGTCATTTTCTTATGAAGAAAATGTCAAATATTATTTTTATTTGATCTTACGATTTGGATAGCACGATTATATTCTGACTGCTTGTACAGAAATTAGTTACATCATTTCGTAAATTATATGCGAAGCACCCTAATGTGAAAACTGATATTATTTAAATTGTTACTTGTAAACATAAAAATGTATATATTTTTCTTCATGGATGTACATAAATAACTCACCTATTTTTCTGTCACCTGAAAAGATACTATATTGTAATTCAAAAACTCGTTAAGAACTTAAACACTGTAATAAATAAAGGGAAAGTTTTTTAATTCAGTGAACTTTGGCTGCGTTCAATGAAAGGCAAACCTGTAAGAAATAGAGTTATTCTGAAGTTCTTTCATTTGGTTCGTACTCTCTTAATTGATATTGTCGCGCATACAGATTTAATGATAGCGCAAAAAATCAATGATACTCCGTCAATTCGACTAAATTTCTAGCCAAAAGCTGCGAGATAAATGAATATTTAGACAGCAGATTCACATTTTATTTAAATTACTGACTGAAAACTGGTTCTGTGACCATACTTTCGTTGATAGAAGGATTTTGTGTTATTGCAGTTCTTAGTCTTGTGTGCCTAGTGCATAAAGTGAAGAGAGAGAGAGTGTTTAAAAAAAAAACATACATTACAAACTTCGAGGTGTGGTAGAACCATTATTATTAACCTGTCCGNCATACATTACAAACTTTGAGGTGTGGTAGAACCATTATTATTAACCTGTCCGGCCACGTATTATATTGCCAGCCAGTTTTTAAATCTCGAATGGAAAGGGCGTTGTTTTGATACTGCTGTTAGCAAAAAAAAGAANGTGTTTAAAAAAAAAACATACATTACAAACTTCGAGGTGTGGTAGAACCATTATTATTAACCTGTCCGGCCACGCATTATATTGCCAGCCAGTTTTTAAATCTCGAATGGAAAGGGCGTTGTTTTGATACTGCTGTTAGCAAAAAAAAGAATCAGTTAAATGCGCACTCTACAACGCATTCCCTCATCGGCTGTAATTGCGGACGGCTGCCAAGCAGTGCTCGCCCCAATATGGCGGTGTGTTCACGCATCTCACTCGCGTATCTTTTCGCTAGCCAACATTCGATCAGATGTGCTCACGGGGATTACCTCGCCCACACTTCTCCAACTCCTTCGCTGTTGAGTCATCCCATCAGCCTTGCAGCTCGGCGCGATCACTCCACTGCATGTCAAGTTGTCCCATCAACCTTCAATTATTGCCCGCGTTCGAGGCTGAGAAGTGGGCTGGCGATAAGGGCGACACTGCCTCGTGCATCAAGCGCGCCATCGCCACTAAGCGCAAGGCTCCGAACTGGCGTGCTGTGGTCTCGTCGAGCTGCGTGTACCCACGGAACTTTGAGCGGTGACTCTGTTATTTTATTGGTGGAAAGTCTGTAACAATTTCCATTGCGGGGCCGTTGAGTAGTGTTGTATTTATCAGTTGCCTATATTTCGAAATACACGCTTTCAAAAGGCTTTTTTTGGGGGGGAGGGAGTGCTCGGAATTAGTGTTTCTAATGTACGTGACGTCATGAAAGTACTAAACAGTTCTCGTCTGTAGTTAACTGTTCTTTTTGNCTCGGAATTAGTGTTTCTAATGTACGTGACGTCATGAAAGTACTAAACAGTTCTCGTCTGTAGTTAACTGTTCTTTACGTAGGTCACCACATTGGACGTACGTCTCACAGTTTCGTGTATAAATGTATATTTCAAAGACTCTACAACTCAGTTCAAGCGCCGGGTAGGCGTTACGTTACGTTTTAANTTTTTGTAGGTCACCACATTGGACGTACGTCTCACAGTTTCGTGTATAAATGTATATTTCAAACACTCTACAACACAGTTCAAGCGCCGGGTAGGCGTTACGTTACGTTTTAAAGGTTCGTCAACGACCTTATTGGGTNCGTCAACGACCTTATTGGTTTATTGTTAGGAACAACCGCATACCGTTCACCTTTTAGAAATTATCAGTAGTTACTCGTTCCTTCCAAAAATGTTTTAGTTTTCGCATAAATACGTATTTAATCACAAATTCCTTTTTTTTATAAATCTACGAATAACGAAAACTAAATTAAGTACAGAAAAGAGATAATTNGAAGATTCGGAGAGTTACTTCAAGACGTCTATAAAATCGTCTGAGGAAACATTTTTGTAATTTCAAAATATTGCTGGAAATAGGAAAATTTTTGCACCTTTTTTATTTGTGGATACCCTTGAATTTCTGAATAAAAAGAATTTACTAAGCATACTTTAATATTAAGTAAGGCAAGACCCCTAAGTTGCCTTTGTAAGAATTGTATGTAACTAGTTTGGTTTGTTTTATTTGAACATTACAAAAACAGTAATATTTTGACTTTGACATTGCATTTTGCAATAACAATGCTCCGTAAAAATAAAAATGGTATCTGAAGAAAGAGTAGTAACGTGTTATTTCTACAAGTTGAACGGCATGTAGAACAAATATGAAATAACGTATTTTTTCGTTGCCAACACTCTTNTTGACATTGCATTTTGCAATAACAATGCTCCGTAAAAATAAAAATGGTATCTGAAGAAAGAGTAGTAACGTGTTATATCTACANCTGAAGAAAGAGTAGTAACGTGTTATTTCTATAAGTTGAACGGCATGTAGAACAAATATGAAATAACGTATTTTTTCGTTGCCAACACTCCTNTAAGTTGAACGGCATGTAGAACAAATATGAAATAACGTATTTTTTGGTTGCCAACACTCTTAAGGTTGACGTGGAGTGACTTACACTAATTCATTGCACCCTCGTATACAACAAGCACTCATTACAAAGAATCACCAACGGTACTAGAAGTGTTCTAATCAGTTTTCAAGAAAACGCAATGCAACACGTATTTAAGATTATACAAATGGCCAGTCAAATCATCTTTTGTTCCCTTTTTATAAACAGAGAGCTCTTTTTTTTTCACAATTTTCTTAGGTGTAGGAAAAAAAACCAAGATTACCACACACAAAATCCATAATAAAAAATTCAAACTTTTTATTGAAACCCAAGACAGATCCTGACAACTCGCACATACTTTCATATTTCCCTTGCAAACTCAGGCTCAAATTATTGAGATATGACGAAACATCAACAAGAAAAGCAAGCCTTGCAAGTTGATTTTGATATTGTAATAAATTTAACAAAAGATCCCTCATGTGTACATCAGTTCTAGAAAAATAAAAATTTCTTCACTCAAATCTCAAACTCTTTTCAGCATTTGTATTTTGCTCAGCCACCTAACATTATCATAGAGAGGCACATCTGTGAATTCATAATTGAATTAATTTAAAAACGGTTTGAGGTTCCTATGTGTCAGAGCTTAACTTGACCTCAGAAAGTTGACCAGAGTGGCGATATAAGTTAGCAACGGGCATGTACCTTTACTCAGTTTACTACAGAGAACAGAGTTATGGATAATGTGGTTATGAGAAATCACGCAGGTGTTAATTCGTTTCAGTTTTCAAACCAGGCCTTCTTTAACTTGCCATTGCTGGCGCTCCATCCATTACTACCGAGGCAATATTTGTAATGCTTACACTTTTCTATGCAAGAAGTTTTGAATTCTCATTAAATATTATTTCTCTGGTGGTTTTCCTATAAAATGGTATGAGTCCTTACAATTATTCCAAAATATCATTCCATTATCAAATAGGACCAAATCCAGATACCTTACCTATACCAGAAATATCGGATGACTCATAAGCAGCCAAGGAAAAACAACTGCTTTGTGAAAGTTCAGATATTAAATGACAACTTACGTGATTGGCAAGTTCTTTGCAAAGTCGGGTTGCAGTGGCAATTGCTAACAGAATTTTCTGGTATTTTTCGACAGTTTTTCACTTTCCATAACCGTAAAAGTTTCAAGAACTCAAATTTTTCACAACTTTAGCATGAATAAAAGGAATCATGTTCTTAAACAGAATCCAGGAAATTCTTATGCCGGTATTCCAGACCGTTTCGTTAGGCATTACACATGTGCTACCATCCTGGGCGATTGAAAAGCCATGACTAATCCTCAACTTGTGAAACGTATTTCTGAACGTGTTNTTCTGAAATGATATCGGATGTGCCGAAGTTTGCTATTCGCAGACTCGTGCGAGGCTATAAACAAATGAAAGCGACACAGGAGTCTTCATTCACATAAACTTTTCCGAAAATAAATACCTTCACGGATTATTAATAACGTTATCTATAGCGCTGCCAGTTATTACAGATTTAAATGACTGTGCATAGAGTTATAAAAACTATTAATTATTTTTATTGTCAGACGTGTTATATTTATTTCGTTCTATAATGCTTGACAACTTATGGAACATAATGTGGTTTGTTTCGTGAATGCAATTTGGAAATTATATACGTAAATTTTAAATTGTGCACATGCATTTTAACAGCAACATTGAAACTTTATATATATATTTTCATACTAATAAATAAATCTAGAATAATCTGCAATCCCGCAAATCAGAACTGTATTGCATTAAATTGTAATGATGAAGCAGGAATCAACGGATAAATCAGCACGTTGATAAAGTTCAATATCCCAATGTGAAATTACTGAACAACAATGCATTCTTTCATTTATCTTTGTTTTAGTATGTAGTATGGGAAATGAATACTTAACCATATTTTAGGTAATGGTAATAAACATTTGTAGCTGGCTCCTGTGATTCACGAAAATGTCTGTACTTACAAAGATCTATGTGCAATTTTCATAATATTTTCCGTAATACGCATTTCAAGCAATTTCTACTGTATAAATCAGTTTGGTTGTAGTATTTTTTCATGAGTTCTACTGCCTGAATTCGGCATTTTTACAAATTAAGGAGCAGTGGCAAATGTTTAAATCGCAGTTACGCCAAGGCAAATTAATTCATTGTGTTTCAAACATGCAGGATAACATTACAGTATTGTGATATACACATACATACGTGAACTTTAAAAAATTACCACAGGCGAAACAGCTGCTCTCGGATAAATCACGTAACAGTTATTGCATTTTACGCTGTAAAGTATGAAACCAAAGGCTACTCCATGGGTCAAGGCCATTTCGTACTCACGCACATCACTTTTGCAATCGGCACTACACTCAGGGTAGAAGGCACTTATAACAGCCAGTTTAAACAATCAACAAGTCATGTCGTCAGTCGTGCCAACACAACGTCATAACTCATCCCGCCCTTGTTGATATGGTTTAACCGGTGCAGCAGTCAGGATCACAGAAAATTTTCTCTCATGTTATACTTTAGTATTTTGCATTTTAAGGTCTTCAAATAAAAAGACAGAAACGCAAAATGCCTTTCAAACGTGACTAGTGGGTTTTGTTGAATAAATTCTGAGAGACATAGTTAATACCAAATTGTCAAATAATCGCAATTATGTTGTACTGTTAACAATCTATCCTTTAGAATTGTAATACTTAGCTCATTTATTAAAATTAACAGTCTCTATTCAACATAATACCTGTGAAATAATAACAGTTTTACTTACATTCAAACCTTAAGGAAGCGTGCATTAACCGGGATAAGAACCAATAACATGTTCTGATTAATCAAACTCGATACCAGTTGCGCTTACACGATGCACTGAATAAATGTTATATACACAGGTTCATATATTACATGTTATACGCTGTTTCTAAAATTGGAAGTTTTTTGAACATGTCGTACATATCACACAGAAGTCTTGAAGGCTTTAACTCTTAATTGCTAAACAACCTAACTGTGCTCGTTTGCTAATTTTAAGATAACAATTGCATCGCGATGTATAACGGTCTGGACGCGGCATGTTATTTATGGATATTCGTCACGTTACAGGCTGCGACAAAATTACAAGCGTTCTGCACATGCATTTCGTTCGCGTCAAATATAAATCACCAAAATCGGAGCCCTAAGATTTAGGCTAAGGTCGTGGCTAAACTAAAACCTTAGCTGGCATTATTAACCTTCTGGAATACTGATAAGGCCTGGGTATGACTTGAGGTGTACCAAATCCCTTATTAAAACGTTCTGAAATACCGCCACTAATGAAACTCCTTTATATTTATCTTGAGCTGAACTTCCTTGTTTGTATGATTCTATCATTCTATTGATTTCTCTTTGTCATAAAGAAGAATCACTTGGAAACTTGAGGTCAAACTCCTTGTACTTTCTCTGATAGTGTTGTTTTAAGTAACATACCATGACAACCGATACCTAGGGGCACCTGTTTTCCCCGAATATATTTCAGAGCAAGTTGTGTTCCGACTCACTTTCATTTAGAACCACTTTTGTAATTGGGTCATTTGATTTGTTAGGCGTCTTATCTGTCTGTCCACAAATCACGACGGATAGTGTTAGAGAAGCTTAGTTCTCATTAAGTCACTCGTGAAACAGTTTCTCTTAACATCTTCTGTCGGTTTACTTCTGACGTTCAGACGTGTATGGTAATTTCAAGTCTAGCCTCCGCGCAATTATTTTCGTAAAAAACCGGTGTCCCTACCGACACCACTTGGTCTCTCGAGAGAGAGAGAGAGAGAGAGAGAGAGAGAGAGAGAGAATCTCGAACTGGTGATTTGCTATGTCCGCTTTCCTCTGTTAACAACACGTGATTACACAAAATGCATATAACACTTTTATACTAGTAAAATCACCTGATGCTGTAACATCGACACGCTTTGCGGATTCTACACACGTAACAACNTAGTTACTCTTTCCTTCCAAAAATGTTTTAGTTTTCTCATAAATACGTATTTAATCACAAATTCCTTTTTTTTTTTATAAATCTACGAATAACGAAAACTAAATTAAGTACAGTAAAGAGATGAATCGCACTAAAAGAAGATTCGGAGAGTTACTTCAAGACGTCTATAAAATCGTCTGAGGAAACATTTTTGTAATTTCAAAATATTGCTGGAAATAGGAAAATTTTTGCACTTTTTTATTTGTGGATACCCTTGAATTTCTAGAAAAATAGGATTTACAAAGCAAACTTTAATATTAAGTAAGGCAAGACCCCTAAGTTGCCTTTGTAAANAATTTCTAGAAAAATAGGATTTACAAAGCAAACTTTAATATTAAGTAAGGCAAGACCCTTAAGTTGCCTTTGTAAAAATTGTATGTTACTAGTTTGGTTTGTTTTATTTGAACATTACAAAAACAGTAATATTTTGACTTTGACATTGCATTTTGCAATAACAATGCTCCGTAAAAATAAAAATGGTATCTGAAGAAAGAGTAGTAACGTGTTATTTCTACAAGTTGAACGGCATGTAGAACAAATATGAAATAACGTATTTTTTCGTTGCCAACACTCTTAAGGTTGACGTGGAGTGACTTAAACTAATTCATTGCACCCTCGTATACAACAAGCACTCATTACAAAGAATCACCAACGGTACTAGAAGTGTTCTAATCAGTTTTCAAGAAAACGCAATGCAACACGTATTTAAGATTATACAAATGGCCAGTCAAATCATCTTTTGTTCCCTTTTTATAAACAGAGAGCTCTTTTTTTTNTCAGTTTTCAAGAAAACGCAATGCAACACGTATTTAAGATTATACAAATGGCCAGTCAAATCATCTTTTGTTCCCTTTTTATAAACAGAGAGCTCTTTTTTTTCACAATTTTCTTAGGTGTAGGAAAAAAAACCAAGATTACCACACCCAAAATCCGTAATAAAAAATTCAAACTTTTTATTGAAACCCAAGACAGATCCTGACAACTCGCACATACTTTCATATTTCCCTTGCAAACTCAGGCTCAAATTATTGAGATATGACGAAACATCAACAAGAAAAGCAAGCCTTGCAAGTTGATTTTGATATTGTAATAAATTCAACAAAAAACCCTTCATGTGTCCACTAGTACTAGAAAAATTACAATTTCTTCACTCAAATCCCAAACTCTTGTCAGCATTTGTATTTTGCTCAGCCACCTAACATTATCATAGAGAGGCACATCTGTGAATTCATAATTGAATTAATTNTTGCTCAGCCACCTAACATTATCATAGAGAGGCACATCTGTGAATTCATAATTGAATTAATTTAAAAACGGTTTGGGGTTCCTATGTGTCAGAGCTTAACTTGACCTCAAAAAGTTGACCAGATTGGCGATATAAGTTAGCAAGGGGCATATATCTTTACTCAGTTTACTACAGAGAACAGAGTTATGGATAATGTGGTTATGAGAAATCACGCAGGTGTTAATTCGTTTCAGTTTTCAAACCAGGCCTTCTTTAACTAACGATTTCTGGTGCTCCATCCATTACTACGGAGGCAATATTTGTAATGCTTACACTTTTCTATGCAAAAAGTTTTGAATTCTCATTAAATATTATTTCTCTAGTGGTTTTCCTATAAAATGGTATGAGTCCTTACAATTATTCCAAAATATCATTCCATTATCAAATAGGACCAAAANGTGGTTTTCCTATAAAATGGTATGAGTCCTTACAATTATTCCAAAATATCATTCCATTATCAAATAGGACCAAAACCAGATACCTTACCTATACCAGAAATATCGGATGACTCATAAGCAGCCAAGGAAAAACAACTGCTTTGTGAAAGTCNCCAGATACCTTACCTATACCAGAAATATCGGATGACTCATAAGCAGCCAAGGAAAAACAACTGCTTTGTGAAAGTCCAGATATTAAATGACAACTTACGTGATTGGCAAGTTCTTTGCAAAGTCGGGCTGCAGTGGCAATTGATAACGNCAGATATTAAATGACAACTTACGTGATTGGCAAGTTCTTTGCAAAGTCGGGCTGCAGTGGCAATTGATAACGGAATTGTCTGGTTTTTATTTTACAGTTTTTCACTTTCCATAACCGTAAAAGTTTCAAGAACTCACATTTTTCACAACTTCGGCATGAGTAAAANTTTTACAGTTTTTCACTTTCCATAACCGTAAAAGTTTCAAGAACTCACATTTTTCACAACTTCGGCATGAGTAAAAGAAATCATGTTCTTAAACAGAATCCAGGAAATTCTTATGCCGGTATTCCAAAACGTTTCGTTAGGCATTACACATGTGCTACCATCCTGGGCGATTGAAAAGCCATGACTAATCCTCTACTTATAAAACGTATTTCTGAACGTGATTTATCTATTTTCTGAAATGATATCGGATGTGCCGAAGTTTGCTATTCGCAGACTCGTGCGAGGCTATANTTTATCTATTTTCTGAACTGATATCGGATGTGCCGAAGTTTGCTATTCGCAGACTCGTGCGAGGCTATAAACAAATGAAAGCGACACAGGAGTCTTTATTCACATAAACTTTTCCGAAAATAAATACCTTCACGGATTATTAATAACGTTATCTATAGCGCTGCCAGTTATTACAGATTTAAATGACTGTGCATAGAGTTATAAAAACTATTATNATTAATAACGTTATCTATAGCGCTGCCAGTTATTACAGATTTAAATGACTGTGCATAGAGTTATAAAAACTATTATTTATTTTTATTGTCAGACGTGTTATATTTATTTCGTTCTATAATGCTTGACAACTTATAGAACATAATGTGGTTTGTTTCGTGAATGCAATTTGAAAATTATATACGTAAATTTTACATAGTGCCCATGCATGTTAACAGCAGCATTGAAACTTCATATTTACATTTTCATACTAACAAATAAATCTAGAATATTTTGCAATCCTGCAAATCAGAACTGTATTGCATTAAATTGTATTGATGATGCAGGAATCAACGGATAAAACAGCACTTTGATAAAGTTCAATGCCCCAATGTGAAATTACTGAACAATAATGAAGTCTTTAATTTATCTTTGGTTCTGTATGTAGTATGGGAACTGAATACTTAACCATATTTTAGGTAATGGTAATAAACATTTGTAGCTGGCTCCTGTGATTCACGAAAATGTCTGTANTGAATACTTAACCATATTTTAGGTAATGGTAATAAACATTTGTAGCTGGCTCCTGTGATTCACGAAAATGTCTGTACTTATAAAGATCTATGTGCAATTTTCATAATATTTTCCGTAATACGCATTTCAAGCAATTTCTACTGTATAAATCAGATTGTTTGTAGTATTATTTCATGAGTTCTACTGCCTGAATTCGGCATTTTTACAAATTAAGGAGCAGTGGCAAATGTTTAAATCGCAGTTACGCCAAGGCAAATTAATTCATTGTGTTTCAAACATGCAGGATAACGTTACAGTATTGTGATATACACATACATACGTGAACTTTAAAAAATTACCACAGGCGAAACAGCTGCTCTCGGATAAATCACGTAACAGTTATTGCATTTTACGCTGTAAAGTATGAAACCAAAGGCTACTCCATGGGTCAAGGCCATTTCGTACTCACGCACATCACTTTTGCAATCGGCACTACACACAGGGTAGAAGGCACTTCTAACAGCCAGTGTCAACAATCAACAAGTCATGTCGTCAGTCGTGCCAACACAACGTCATAACTCATCCCGCCATTGTTGATATGGTTTAACCGGTGCAGCAGTCAGGATCACAGAAAATTTTCTCTCTCGTTATACTTTAGTATTTTGCATTTTAAGGTCTTCAAATAAAAAGGTAGAAACGCAAAATGCCTTTCAAACGAGACTAGTGTGTTTTGTTGAATAAATTCTGAGAGACGTAATTATTACCAAATTGTCAAATAATCGCAATTATGTTGTACTGCTAACAATCTATCCTTTAGAATTGTAATACTTAGCGCATTTATTAAAATTAACAGTCTCTATTCAACATAATACCTGTGAAATAATAACAGTTTTACTTACATTCAAACCTTNAAAATTAACAGTCTCTATTCAACATAATACCTGTGAAATAATAACAGTTTTACTTACATTCAAACCTTAAGGAAGTGTGCATTAACCGGGATAAGAACCAATAACGTGTTCTGATTAATCAAACTCGATACCAGTTGCGCTTACACGATGCACTGAATAAATGTGATATACACAGGTTCATCTATTACATGTTATACGCTGTTTCTAATTTTGGAAGTTTTATGAAAATGTCGTACATATCACACAGAATTCTTGAAGGGTTTAACTCTTATTTGCGAAACAACCTAACTGTGCTCGTTTGATAATAGTAAGATAATAATTGCATCGCGACGTATAACTGTCTGGACGCGGCATAGTATTTATGGATATTCGTCACGTTACCGGCTCCGACAAAATGACATGCGTTCTGCGCATGCGTAGGTTACGTTCTCGCCAAGGATAAATCACCAAAATCGGAACCCTAAGATTTAGGCTTCGGCCATGGCTAAACTAAAACCTTATCTGGCATTATTAACCTTCTGGAATACTGATAAGGCCTGGGTATGACTTGAGGTGTACCAAATCCCTTATTAAAACGTTCTGAAATACCGCCACTAATGAAACTCCTTTATATTTATCTTGAGCTGAACTTCCTTGTTTGTATGATTCTATCATTCTATTGATTTCTCTTTGTCATAAAGAAGAATCACTTGGAAACTTGAGGTCAAACTCCTTGTACTTTCTCTGATAGTGTTGTTTTAAGTAACATACCATGACAACCGATACCTAGGGGCACCTGTTTTCCCCGAATATATTTCAGAGCAAGTTGTGTTCCGACTCACTTTCATTTAGAACCACTTTTGTAATTGGGTCATTTGATTTGTTAGGCGTCTTATCTNCAAGTTGTGTTCCGACTCACTTTCATTTAGAACCACTTTTGTAATTGGGTCATTTGATTTGTTAGGCGTCTTATCTGTCTGTCCACAAATCACGACGGATAGTGTTAGAGAAGCTTAATTCTCATTAAGTCACTCGTGAAACAGTTTCTCTTCACAAGAAGACAGCCAAATGAAGACTGCAAGTCTGCACATAGGTAATTTCAAGTCTAGCCTCCGTGCAATTATTTTCGTGGAAAACCGGTGTCCCTACCGACACCACTTGGTCTTTCCTCTCTCTCTCTCTCTCTCTCTCTCTCTATCTCGAACTGGTGATTTTCTATGTCCGCTTTCCTCTGTTAACAACACGTGATTACACAAAATGCATACACCACTTTTATACTAGTAAAATCACCTGATGCTGTAACATCGACACGCTTTGCGGATTCTACACACATAACAACTCCACTAACTGCCACTGCTGCCTTCAAACTCAAGTCTAATATGTTGTCGCGCCGAAGCCAGTCGGCCCACGTGTCTATAACTAGACAGCCATCCCAAGTATGGTTCACAAGAGCACACGAAGCTGGGCTCACAAAGGCACGCCAAGCGAAAGCGCGGTTTACAAGGACACGATCATAATGACGGCTCGTTGATACTCAAATAAATGCCAATAATTTACAAGGTGTTTATAGAATAGAATGGAAATACATCAAATTAAGATATAAACCGGTTAACCCGACCCAGTAAATAGAGAGTTCAATGAATTTATGTTAAAGTAATTTCCTTTTAATTATTCAAATTAATTTCTCGCTCCTCCATGTCATTTTCATCGCGAGCGAACATAAATCTGTCTGCGGGCCGTATCCGTACCTCGAGTCGACTAATTAGAAGGCCTGTCATTAACTGTCTGAAGTACGTAATGTCTCCATCTCGCTGGTACCATAGTGCTAGCCTGGCCGCCAGTGAAACCACTTCTAATATCACTGGAAGAGATTTGCTTTGAACTGTCCCCGTTTATATACCAACCAGCGCTCTGCTGATAAGTCTTATCCCAATTAAGAGTGGACCGTGCAATAATACGACTGAGGTCAATTGTTGAGATACCGTTTTATCAGGAACTTTCCACGTACAGTTCCACATAAATAGGCCCAGTCGAAGTCGTCACATGCACTCTCCGACATCCGTCCGAGAAGCAAGGACATCACCACTCCTGCAGACATCATGAAGACGGTATGGGCAATCTTTATTCAGTAAAGCTATTTTTTTATTGATACTTTTCTAGAAAACAATATATTGCTGTTAAATGATATGAACAAAAAATCATCCTCTCTTGAGTTTGCGTGTATTTTGAAATAAATAACAGCTGTATAAAATTTTTGTATAACCACGGACGTTTTTACAAAAATACATAGTAAATATGCGTAAGTGCGATCCGTGTTGACGGAAAACGGAACCGAGCTGCGTGAGTACAAAATACGGAAAATCTGCGTATTTCCCATATCTTCAGGTTTCGGGGACGAACAATGACCTAGTCTACACGAATATTTCTTGCCACTGTAACTAGGAAAGTATAGTATTTTGCGGCAGTCAGGAAATCTACGACACTTAAAACTATTCCTTGAATCATGACGATATAGCTTTAAGCATCGGTAGCAGTTAGCAAACAGATGAAACACTCAAAATTTTACTGGAAACTCGAACATTTCAATATGTCTCNTAAGCATCGGTAGCAGTTAGCAAACAGATGAAACACTCAAAATTTTACTGGAAACTCGAACATTTCAATATGTCTCATTTTTTAAAACAATGCAGTTACACCGAATGTTGTCATTACAAAGCCGCCGATGAGTGGTAATAACCACGTTCTCCAAGTCTTTAAGTTTGTGTTCAAATTAAATATTCTTNCATTACAAAGCCGCCGATGAGTGGTAATAACCACGTTCTCCAAGTCTTTAAGTTTGTGTTCAAATTAAATATTCTTCCTGTTGTTTATTTTCTGCTTTGAAAAAAGTAATCCATTCAAATAACGAAAACTAATTTTTTTCGTGACTTTTTTTTGTACTCTTTTTATTGTGCCGTTTTTTATAACAGAGGAATAAAAATATAACTAGCTNTTTTTTTGTACTCTTTTTATTGTGCCGTTTTTTATAACAGAGGAATAAAAATATAACTAGCTGATTTACGAAAAATAACCGTGTATTTGTGAAATGTTCTGTGAAAAAAGGAAAATGTCTTTAATTTTTTGGGTAGATNGATTTACGAAAAATAACCGTGTATTTGTGAAATGTTCTGTGAAAAAAGGAAAATGTCTTTAATTTTTTGGGTAGATCGGGAAAAAAATTACCCAATCTTTTCTGTAAAATTACGGAATATTTTTAACAGTGTGAGCATTAATACGATATTATCATCTGCCAGTCTGAGCCCTGTCAAGCAGACTTGGAATTCTCTTTGACATATGGCGGACGTTCGGTACCATCACTGCACGAACAGGAAATATGAGTATCATTTATCCAGCAATATGATGTAAGGCACCAAAAATTAATAAGGGTTCNAATTACCCAATCTTTTCTGTAAAATTACGGAATATTTTTAACAGTGTGAGCATTAATACGATATTATCATCTGCCAGTCTGAGCCCTGTCAAGCAGACTTGGAATTCTCTTTGACATATGGCGGACGTTCGGTACCATCACTGCACGAACAGGAAATATGAGTATCATTTATCCAGCAATATGATGTAAGGCACCAAAAATTAATAAGGGTTCCTTTATGATATACGCGTCACTGTTCGAGTTGCCTACGCATCATGCTNACCAAAAATTAATAAGGGTTCCTTTATGATATACGCGTCACTGTTCGAGTTGCCTACGCATCATGCTGAATCTACAGACTGAGAACACACAAGGTGGTACATAATGGCTCGTGTGTCATTTGACGTCTTAATGTCAGACGGATTTTCCATTCTGTTGGCCAAACCCTCTTATGAATGTCATTGAATGTGTAGTTGAAAATTTATAATGCCTTTTGCATATAGTATTAGTATGAGTGCACTACTTAACTAACGTTATCATTAATTTTTAAACATAATTAATATTACAATCCACATAACATACTGGAAGTAGAAATGTACAGCAACTCCAGATTATTTATTGAACAAACAAATCAACGAAATTCTGTACCTGNAACATACTGGAAGTAGAAATGTACAGCAACTCCAGATTATTTATTGAACAAACAAATCAACGAAATTCTGTACCTGTAGACACAATTAATAATTTTTTGTTTTGGCCATTCATATCAAAGCTTGTTCAAGATTTAAAAACCATTGTCTACTTTTTTGACGTATTACAACACTTTTATTGTGATTTGAATTAACAGTTTGGAAAAACTATGACAATTGTAGAAAATAACCTTAGGAAACAAATAAAAATTATTGAGAACTTTTAAATTTCTATAGGTGTTATTTCGTACAATCCGAATCACATAAGAACAATGATGATATTATTTTGGAAATGTTTGTTTTGTGGTTCGCCCATTATTCAGTTTTAACGTTCTAGTTAAAATTTCATGTCAAAATAGTCGTAAGTTAAAACCGTCAACGCCTGTTGACAAAATGTCGAATTTGAAATAAATCGTTAACGTTTAATTCCACACCGAAGTTATTAGTGTAATCAACTTAGGCTTGTAGGAATATTTTATTACGATTAAAGTATACGAGAATAAAAATTCTAACTAAAAATGTTTTTAAAATACAAAATTACTTCAAAAGGTTTAACAATAATTTAATACTAATATATCATGTCATGAAACCCCCAAAAAATAGTCTAAATCAACACTGTACCCACTTTGCTAGCGTTTGTAATCGAAATTATTTTCAAATTGTAGCCAAATAAATTTCTGTATCACTACAAATAAATTACAGTAAAGTTCACGAAACCTGTGTGCATAATATGTAAAACTGTCCCCTAAATTTAAAGAGNCACTACAAATAAATTACAGTAAAGTTCACGAAACCTGTGTGCATAATATGTAAAACTGTCCCCTAAATTTAAAGAGAGATTGTTGTGAATTTCAAGTTGAGCAACATAAACAATTTTGTANAACATACTGGAAGTAGAAATGTACAGCAACTCCAGATTATTTATTGAACAAACAAATCAACGAAATTCTGTACCTATAGACATAATTAATAATTTTTTGTTTTGGCCATTCATATTAAAGCTTGTTCAAGATTTAAAAACCATTGTCTACTTTTTTGACGTATTACAACACTTTTATTGTGATTTGAATTAACAGTTTGGAAAAACTATGACAATTGTAGAAAATAACCTTAGGAAACAAATAAAAATTATTGAGAACTTTTAAATTTCTATAGGTGTTATTTCGTACAATCCGAATCACATAAGAACAATGATGATATTATATTGGAAATTTTTGTTTTGTGGTTCGCTCATTATTCAGTTTTAACGTTCTAGTTAAAATTTCATGTCAAAATAGTCGTAAGTTAAAACCGTCAACGCCTGTTGACAAAATGTCGAATTTAAAAGAAATCGTTAACGTTTAATTCATGTGGCTTCAATAATCACATTAGTTGAATCCGAACATCCTTATAAAATAAACGATTAAAGTATACGAGAATAAAAATTCTAACTAAAAATGTTTAATTTTATGTTTTAATGAAGTTTTCCAAATTGTTATTAAATTATGATTTATATCATGTCATGAAACCCCCAAAAATACTCTAAATCAACACTGTACCCACTCTTTAGCGTTTGTAATCGAAATTATTTTCAAATTGTAGCCAAATAAATTTCTGTAACACTACAAATAAATTACAGTAAAGTTCACGAAACCTGTGTGCATAATATGTAAAACTGTCCCCTAAATTTAAAGAGAGATTGTTGTGAATTTCAAGTTGAGCAACATAAACAATTTTGTACATTATATAAAAAAAACTGTGGTGTAAAAACTCAATATTTCAGTTGAAGAATTACAAGCAAATGTTTTCAACTTGTTTCCAAAGAATTTTTTGAAAAAATACAGAAGAAGTTACTGTGCAGGAGAAAAATTAAGTTTATGAACAGCTTTAAGCAATACATATTATTAAAATGACAACTGATTATTTGTTACTCCAGGTTCTTGCTATCGCTGCGCTGGCAATCGCCCAGGCGTACGCCCAGTACAACGCACCACTTAAAGGTGGATACGGCGGATACAACCTGGGAGGATATTATGGTGGCCCAGGATACGGCGGACTGGACGGCTACGGTCCTGGCTACGGCTACGACTACCTGAGACCATACCCACTCGTTGTGTCGCCTTACGGCTCGAGTTCTGCGGCGGCAGCTGCTGCAGCTGCAGCTAGCGGGAATGGCGACGCCGCAGCCGCTGCAGCTGCAGCAGCTGCAGCTGGCGGGAATGGCAGCGCCGCAGCAGCTGCAGCTGCGGCCGCCGCAGCTGGCCGCAAAGGCTATTATCGCCCCAGCTGCTGATTCAGCTTACGTCCTTGCATGCACTCATCATGGACAGAAAAATCACATCGTTACTCACTGAACAGACACTCTTGTCTGTTTTATATTGTAGACGAAATGTGGTTATTTCTTATTATGAAAAAATAAATCTTATTAATCACACTATGGTGGTTTTCTCTGCTGAGTGATGTGCACACTCTGTGTGAAAATATTTTCAATTGTTCTCCTTTTATAATCTTATATCATCATATTGTTATACAAATATTGGTATTTAAATTTTGTAATTTTTTATGAAGGAAATGTCTAATATTATTTTTATTTGATCTTACGATTTGGATAGCACGATTATATTCTGACTGCTTGTACAGAAATTAGTAACATCATTTCGTAAATTATATGCGAAGAACCCAAGTGTGAAAACTGATTTAATTTAAATTGTTTCATGTAAACATAAAAATGTATATATTTTTCTTCACGGATGTATATAAATAACAAACCAATTTTTGTGACACCTGAAAAGATAATATACTGTCATTCAAACACTGGTTAAAAACTTAGACCCTGTAATAAATAAAGGATAAGTCTTTTAATTCATTGAAATTTGTCTGCGTTCAATGAAAGGCAAGCCTGTTAGAAATAGAGTTATTCTGAAGGTCCTTCATTTGGTTTGTACTCTCTTAATTGATATTGTCGCGTATACAGATTTAATGATAACGCAAAAAATCAGTGATACTCCGTCAATTCGACTAACTTTCTAGCCAAAAACTGCGAGATAAATGAATTTTCAGACAGCGGATTAAAATTTTTTTGAAATTACTTATTCAGATTTAAGATTTAAATTCCAGCCTATGGTGGAATTCGAACTTACGTTGCTTGAAGCAACGTGGTCTGAAAACTTGTTCTGTGACCATACTTTCGTTGATCGATTGATTTTGTGTTATTGCAGTGCGTAGTCTTCATGTGTCTAGTGCATAACGTGAAGAGAGTGTGTTTCCAAAAAAAAACCACATCACAAACTTCGAGGTGTGGAAGAACCATTATTATATTCTGTCCGGCCACGCATTGTATTGCCAGTCAGTTTTTAAATCTCGAATGGAAAGGGCGTTGTTTTAATAGTGCTGTCAGCAAAAAAAAAACAATCAGTTAAATGCTGAAACTCGGAGGTGGTTTACTTCTCAACGGAAGTGCGCACTCTACATCACATCCCCTCTACAGCTGTAATGGCGGACGGCTGCCAAGCAGTGCTCGCCCCAATATGGCGGTGTGTTTACGCATCTCACTCGCGTATCTTTTCGCTAGCCAACATTCGATCAGATGTGCTCACGGGGATTACCTCGCCCACACTNATCTCACTCGCGTATCTTTTCGCTAGCCAACATTCGATCAGATGTGCTCACGGGGATTACCTCGCCCACACTTCTTCAACTCCTTCGCTGTTGAGTCATCCCATCAGCCTTGCAGCTCGGCGCGATCACTCCACTGCGCGTCAATTGGCCCACCAACCTCCAACTATTTCCCCCCGTTCGAGGCAGAGACGTGCGCGTGAGCGATAAGGGCGACACTCCCTCGCGCATCAAGCGCGCCATCGCCATCGGAAATATTTTCGCGAAATTCGGGTGTCCCTACTTATTGTAAACATTTTCTCATACCAACGTCTGAAAAATATCACTTCCCTTGCCTGCATATATTTTAGCGGCCACACTGACAGGCTTGCGTCCAGCAAAGTTGGTAACGACGGNATATCACTTCCCTTGCCTGCATATATTTTAGCGGCCACACTGACAGGCTTGCGTCCAGCAAAGTTGGTAACGACGGGGCCAACATAGTTCCTTATCTTAGCGTTGAATAAAAGGTATCAGGTTAGCATTTGTGAGCAATAAAATTATATCGTTTGTTTTCTATTTTTTGAATCCATATAAGTGTAAGAATTAGCTAATTTGTAAAATACTTACTTTTGTAATAATTCCGCAATGAATTTGACTAACACATGAATTAAGTGATTAGGCCTATGGCAATGTTAATTTTACATGTCGTGGAAGAATACATAATATACAAGTAGATCTGAAACAGGGCCTTCGAAAGTGCTCAGATTATCGTGAACGGCCTCTAACTACAATAAATACAGTTTTCATTATGTGTGAGTGACAGCGCCGGGATTCAGACAGCTAACTGATAGAGACCCTATAATTTCGCGTTTTAACCCCTTTCATGCCCAGTGTAGACAATCGTCTACATGTTGCACAGGAAGCTAATATTTGACCGGTACTGTACTCTGCGAGGCTCAGTGACCAATGATCATTCCTGTGGGTAAATTATACCTAAAACATGCTACTGAGCTACGTTATGATTGGCCCATACCGCTGATCGCCAAGCACAAAGACTACACATTATTGGCAGAGATATGGAATATTCGCGTTATTATTTCAGGACAGGTTTTTAAGGCCCGAAGGCCAGCACGCCCCCCATCCTCCCGCACTNCCATGCTACTGAGCTACGTTATGATTGGTCCATACCGCTGATCGCCAAGCACAAAGACTACACATTATTGGCAGAGACATGGAATATTCGCGTTATTATTTCAGGACAGGTTTTTAAGGCCCGAAGGCCAGCACGCCCCCCATCCTCCCGCACTGTAACTGTACTCGGATGAGTAAGGCAGTGCACGGCACTTTCTCTTCTTGGTCTCTTCGGGCCATTCACTTTTCTTACTTGCTGTAACTCGGTATTCTACCGGTTTTCTCAAAAAATCTGTCNTTGTAACTGTACTCGGATGAGTAAGGCAGTGCACGGCACTTTCTCCTCTTGGTCTCTTCGGGCCATTCACTTTTCTTACTTGCTGTAACTCGGTATTCTACCGGTTTTCTCAAAAAATCTGTCCTCCTCGCCGATCAGAGATACTCCGACTTACTTTTCGTAAAGCCTTTACCTGAGTACCCGTTTATGGGTCATCAGAAATTTGTTCTCTTTGCCATGTATCGTACTCTTCTAGCCTTCTTCCTATTTTGGTGGCAAATTCATTCCACAATTTACTGAGAACTTCATTTGTCATAACATTTTCCGTATCTAAGTGAATGCCCGTATTTCAGGACAGACTGCGTTTGTCATTGGACTGGAGTTTGGCTGGACACGCCCCGGGTGGCTTTGGATCAATAGCAAGAAACTAACGAAAAGCAGGTCCAGTCACGACCTATTAAATGAGAAGGCAAGATGTAGTCTAATTGCTGCAGAAACCAATAAGCAAGTAGTAACTAACAAACATGCATAGGGTGGTGAATTCTAGCGTGTTACCAGAAAATGACGCTAATTTTGCAGGTGCCTTATTATTAGTTGTGATAACGAAACAAGTTCGTTGCCAGCTTAAGTACAGCATGCATCAAAAAAATAACTTATTTGCAGCACCTGAGATTACAACCTATTCAGATTCAATGGACACATTTGTGTACATTACGCACGTGTAGGTAATTTTTGGTCTGTACTGTACACTGCGAAGTTCGATAACTAGGACCACCTGTTTATCGCGAAATGATTTACGCGGAGGCTAGACTTCAACACCCTATGTGCACACTTGCAATCTTCATTCGACTATTCGCAATTTATCTTTGTGTGAAAAGAGTCAGTTGCATGAGTGAGCCGATATAAGAGTTAAGTTTCTCCAATACCGACCGTCCGTGATGCGCGGGCGGACACAAGAGATGCGAAACCATTCAAATGATCCACCCACGAAAGCGATTCTCAATTAAGGTGCTTCGGAACACAACTTGTCCTGACATTTTTTTCGCGAAAAACCGGTGCCTCTATTAATGACCTGTGGGTAAATGATTCGCAAACCGTCTTGCCGGTCTAGGCAATACTTGGCTCATATAACTATAGCCGAACGTATAGCCAACGAAACAAAGGTTGTGCCAACATAAGCATAGCGCGCATCATAAAACGTTTTGTTTGCAACACATGAAACCGTAAATTAAAGTGGATCTGAAAGGGTTAATATATGAGAATCTATCACTAACCCCTGCCGGTTGCAACTATGCAACGTTGAAAAAAAATGAGGTATAGACCCTATTATTTCGCTTTTTAATTGTGGTGACATGACAGGTGTCACATAAGTATATGTTAGTTTCACATGTGACATTGGAGCTCCGTTCATCAGACACGCCTCAGTGAAGTCTGTACATATAGTGGCGTAGGCCACTATAGTAGTGTTAATGTTGCCGGAGGCTGATTCTACGAGGCGGTTAACGCCAGCCGGACACACCCATCTGCCTGGTCTGCTTCGCTGGTCAGGTCGCCAAAGGACTAAAGATGAAAGACGAAAGACGACAGACAGACGTTTTGGGTGTTACGCCGGCCTATGTAAAAGGCCTGTTAACTCAGCACTCGGGTCACAACTCTGTATTGGATAGCCAAAAAGGAAAATGAGCTCTGACTATGGTAGTTGAAATATAATCAAGTAAATTGACTGTTGTGAAGTCTAGCCTGGTGCCTTTTTATAGACCGGAAATATAAGGTCTCTACTAACTGCTGATGACTAGTGCCACCTTTTTTTTCTTGCGGAAAGATACACGCGCAGGCCAGACTGCAATGTCCTAGTGCACAAACACAACTTTCCTTCGGTGATTGTTGGCGTGCCTTTGCGAGAAGACTGGACCAACCAGAAATAAGACATCTGCAAGAATACGAAGACGGACTCCATAATACCTCGTCTGGACTCTCGCTGGCGCGACAGCCAATCAGCAACAGCTGAGAATCAAGTTAACACAGAGCTGTGCAGTGTCCTCTACACGTCGTTCAACACGCGAAATTTTTCTGTTCCTAATTATAACGCGAAATCATAGGATCCCTTCTCGTTACACGAAGGTATAAAAGGGGCCGCGGTGGCTGGGCGGTTAGCCTGCTCGCCTCCTACCACTCAAGGCGAACCGGGTTCAATCCCCGGCCGAGTCCCTCCTGGATTTTCGTATGTGGGAATCGTGCCGGACGATGCCACTGGTCTGCGGGTTTTCTCGGGGATCTCCCGTTTCCCCACCCTTTCATTCCGGCGCTTCTCCATGCTCGCCTCAATCATCTCATCGGTAGGGCCTTGTATTTTTTTGGGAAAGCATTTATGTTCATGTTATACTTAAATATCCTACGTCCACAACCCCAACTTCATTAGGTTATTAGTAGGACCAGTGACTTTTCGCGTGAAAATCGGAGCACACAGTAGACTTCAATACTATATACACACCTCAGCTGTTGTTATACCTCCATTGGCTGCTGGTGCCGTGTCCGTCTTTGTCCAAGCCACTCAGGACTAAGTAACTCCGACACTGAACCTTCGTGATTCGTGCGCAAACTGTTTACACGGGCCAGGACTTTCTTTTAGCCAATCAAAGAGCTGGACGACCCTACAGTGCTTTGGACTGTATCTTGTCTCGAAATCTTTTCGCGAAATATCACTGCCCCTAGTTATTGGCCGTGTGTCTACGTGACAATATATGTTATTTGACTGGGCCAATCAGAATTAAGTACACCGATATCGAACGTCCATGATTCCCGGGTAAGACACTTGAGGCACGTGACATTTTAAATCACCCAACCACGAAAGAGCATTTGAACTAAAGAATTTTGGAGTACAACTGGTCTTGAAAACTTCACTAAATTATTCACCTCGGAAATATGCAAACGAAATTGCGTCAGCCGAAACGAAACGAGACGACTGTTGACTTCCGGTTATTGTTGTTAGTACTAACATCTGCATGAATATTTTCACAACCTTGGGGGGGGGAGGGGGTTGCGACACCCTTATCGCGCTAGACTCTAATATGTAGCGTGGGCAACGCAACGCCGAGCGCAAAAAAGTCACGATCCGAAACACGATAAGCGTATGAAAACACAGCGGGTTCGTGCCGGGGAAATTTATTTACACGCCGATGTTTTCATTCCAGCTTTAATATAAATAAGCTGCCCGCNAGGGGGTTGCGACACCCTTATCGCGCTAGACTCTAATATGTAGCGTGGGCAACGCAACGCTGAGCGCAAAAAAGTCACGATCCGAAACACGATAAGCGTATGAAAAAACAGCGGGTTCGTGCCGGGGAAATTTATTTACACGCCGATGTTTTCATTCCAGCTTTAATATAAATAAGCTGCCCGCGTCCCGTGCGAGCAGCAGACTTTGCACTCTTGTTCGGACGTACGCACGGCGTAGAGCAGCGGCGTAGAGCAGCACCGTAGAGCAACGGCGTAGAGCAACGGCAGACCCGACATGATCACCAGGGTAAGTCTCGTTCTAGAAGCACGTGGCAATTTGTACATTTCTTCCTACGTACACTTAAAAAAAAAAAATTATCATCTAAACTTCCGTAGCTTTCAACCTTTCCGTTTCCACATTAATTTAGGGGTCTCGGTGGTCGAGCGGTTAGACTGCTCGCCTCCCACCAAGGCGCACCGGGTTCAATCTCCGGCCAGTTCGCTCCAGTGATCGGCGGAGTTCCTCGGGGCTATCCCGTTTCACCACCGCCTCTTCACGCCATACTCGCCTCGTTTCACCCTCGTCGGCTCTCGAGGTCTCGCTTTTAAGAGCCGCCCAAATCTCTTCACCCTCTCTTCACTCACCCCCACGTTAGTTTACATTTTATGGTGTCGGAAATCAGATTTGTTTTGATGGTTGTTGTACTTGAGCTGGCAAAAATCTTGTTTAGTTAACGCAGCCGGAAAGCTGTAGTCTTTGTGTTGAGTGGACAGTGATATGGAGCAGTCACATCGTATAGCAGTAGCGAGGTTTAGGAATCAGTTAGCCTTAGGGAAGATCACTGGACACCGAGTCTTGCAGAGTACAGTGCTTGTAAAATGAAAGCTTCCTCTGCAACATGTTCACAATTGTCTGCAGTGAGCATGAAAGGGTAAACACTGACATTGAGAAAAAGATTTTGATAAACCAAACAGTTTGGTTGACGTAGATAAATCAATGGTTTATATAACTACAATAAAATATTTTGTTGTTAAAACCAAACTGTTTTGTTGCTCGTATTTGGTTGCTACATGCAAATATTTGTTTGGTGCAACTGAAGAATTGTTTCGTTGTACGTACACCAAACACTTTCGGTTGATATGAGAAATGTCTGCGACCCGACCGAGAGTCGAGCCTAGATCATCTTCGCCAGAACTCTTCTCGCCAGCAACCCCAGCTTAAGTGACTTCTGGTGGAACACGAGTGCTTGCTTATAAAAACGTACATTTCTGGACAACCTGCGCAAATGAACTTTTCGAGTCCTAAAGCTTTATTTATTAGTTAACTGTTGGACTTGTTTTATTAGGATGTTGGTACCATTATTACGCATCAATAAGTGCACTAAAAAACATCGCGATCATCCCAATTGTCACAAAAAAAAAACAAAAAAAAACTCTCGAGCTGCATTTTTGAACGAAGGCAGTTGAATGAGTGGCCAAACAAATATATACAGTTGATTCAACCAAATATTTGGTTGGCCGTTAAATTTATTTTCACCCAGTAAAGAGGTTTTTTTAGATGAACCAAAATTCATTTTGTTGCTTTTCAAGTTTTGTTTACTCAGCAAGAAATTTTGTTGGAGCAAATAACTATATATTTTTAGTCCTATACAAACAAATATTTTTTTTTTTTTTTTTTGCTGAAACAAACCTTTCTCTCGGTGTAGAACACTGTCACATGAACGGTAAGTATTACAGAAGCGAAATGGCGTGGCGGTTATTTTGACGTACGCGAAATCGGTCGCTCATTGGCTTCGCAAAACTATGGAAACTGACCTCGAGTCTGACTGGCTATTGAACGTACGGAATATAAATCTATTGGTAGAGACCCGGAAATTTCGCGGATTCATTTGGCGACAGGCTAGATTCCACGATCCTTTGTGTACTAGAGCCTCACTTGGTGGTTCATTGGCTGATGCCCTGGCTTCACCGCAGACCAGGTATAACGGTGTTCTGTCCTAGTTTTCTTGCCGGTCAGTTATTGGTAGAGACCTGAAAAATTCGCGGATTAATTTTGGTACAAGCTAGAATTAAAACCATGTGTGTTTATATAACTTCAGCTATTGGACCACGCGGTGTTTCACACCTTCTGGGGAACTATAGCCCGATCGTCGCCTTCCACTGTGACGGCAGACAACCAATGTGCAGTTGACATCGGCACATTAGTACATAAGACCGTAGAGTTTGGCCTGCAAGTCATTGAACTGNAGACAACCAATGTGCAGTTGACATCGGCACATTAGTACATAAGACCGTAGAGTTTGGCCTGCAAGTCATTGAACTCACGAATTATTTTTTAAAATTCGTCCAGGGCGTGTCTCACAAACTGCTGTCCAACTGAGACAGAAAATAAAACGTAAACGCTGCTCGGGCGGCCAACTGTCAACAAGTTAGCCTCCAGGAGATGGTTGGTGAACGTTCCGCCGTCTTACAAACGGGTGTGGCTGGAGTTCACAGTACGCACTGTCATTCCCACTCTGTACTGCTAAGTACTCTGTGGCACCACGCCCGAGTGCGACTCTAAATACAATAAAAAAAAGGGGGGAACTATTTTCTGCCACTGAAAACAAAATTCGATTGTCTCTTGCTTCATTGTCTTGTCAACGCTTGCCATGGTATCAAAATAACTTGCTTTTANGACGAATTATTTTTTAAAATTCGTCCAGGGCGTGTCTCAAAAACTGCTGTCCAACTGAGACAGAAAATAAAACGTAAACGCTGGTCGGGCGGCCAACTGTCAACAAGTTAGCCTCCAGGAGATGGTTGGTGAACGTTCCGCCGTCTTACTAACGGGTGTGGCTGGAGTTCACAGTACGCACTGTCATTCCCACTCTGTACTGCTAAGTACTCTGTGGCACCACGCCCGAGTGCGACTCTAAATACAATAAAAAAAAGGGGGGAACTATTTTCTGCCACTGAAAACAAAATTCGATTGTCTCTTGCTTCATTGTCTTGTCAACGCTTGCCATGGTATCAAAATAACTTGCTTTTAAAGCACATCAATACTAGTAATCATGAATAAAAATATTAATAATTTCCTAACTACTGAAGTGAACAGAATAGACTATAGTAATTGTTGCACATGAAATGATATTTTATTGGTAGATAATTAACTCCGCTCTCCGTTGGCTGACAGCCAGCCAGTAATAATCTGTGTTCAGTGTAGAAGCGCGTCAAATGTGGTGCGAACCAATAAAACGGCGACAAGTGGGATTGGAGAGACCGACATGTAAGGTACACAAGTCTAGCTTGTGTTGAATGCTAGTAGAGTGGAGGGCTTGAGAGCCGACGAGGGTGAAGCGAGGTGAGTACGGAGCAGCGCCAGAATGCAAGGACGGGGGAGACGGGAGATCCACGAGAAAACCAGCCGACTAGCGCTATCGCCCGGCACGATTCCCACACGCGAAAATCCGGAGGAGACCTTGCAAGAATCGAATCCGGTTCATCTTAGTGGGAGGCGAGTAATTCAATCACCACACCGCCACGGACCTCTGGATAGTTTTGAAAAATCTCAGTTTTAGCCTCATTGCAGGTGCTGCATTGCTAGGGGCAGTGATATTTCGCGAAAAGATTTCGAGACAAGATACAGTCCAAAGCACTGTAGGGTCGTCCATCTTCTTTGATTGGCTAAAAAATGTTCTGGCTCGTGCTAACAGTTTGCGCACGAATCACGAAGGTTCAGTGTCGGAGTTACTTAGTCCTGAGTGGCTTGGTCAAAGACGGACACGGCACCAGCAGCTAGTGGAGGTATAACAGCAGCTGATGTGTGTATATAGTATTGAAGTCTACTGTGTGCTCCGGTTTTTACGCGAAAAGTTACTGGCCCTAGAGATACGTAAGGCCACCTTTTTTTCGCGAAATATTTCAGGAACACTGTTACTCCAAAACACTAGAGCGCATATCCACTTTCGTGATCGGGTGATTTTAACTGTCACGCATTGCAGGTGTCTTGCCCACGAATTGCGGGCTTTCAGTGTCGGAGTAACTGAGCTCTGATTGGCCATGTTAGGTAGGGAACTGTCTCCCGTCAAAGACACGTGGCCATTAACTAGAGGCAGGGATATTTCCCGAAAAGCTTTCGAGACGAAATACAGTTCAAAGCACCGTGGGGTCGTCCAGCTTTTTTGGTTGGCTGAAACATGTTCTGGTTCGTGTTAACTGTTAGCGCACGAATCACGAAGGTTCTGTGTCGGAATTACAGAGTTCTGAGTGGCTTGGTCAAAGACGGACACGGCACCAGCAGCCAATGGAGGTGTAACAACAGCCGAAGTGTGTATATAGTATTGAAGTCTGCTGCGTGCTCCAATTTTTCTGCGGAAAATCACGGGCCCTTCCAATAACCAACGGAAAACTGCAGGTATGTGATAGGACATTGGAGTTCAACATTCGTGTGTAACTTTTCGCGAATGTCAGGTAGGCCTAGAGTTACGTACATTTCGCGAATACTTTTGGCAGCCTAGACTTCTAAGTAATTTTACATCCTCGGTTCACTACTATCTATTCATCGGCTGCTGCCAAATGGAGAAGGGATTCTTTTTTTGTTCGACTTGGCTGTCACGACAATTCTCCTTGTTTTTTTACTGACTGAAGAGTCGTCTAGGTGGCCAAACAACTGTGGCCCGATCATGAAAGAAACATTCAAATGTAAGTTCTTGAAGTCCAACCTGTTGCATAAATAATTCGCAAAATTGTGTGATTTTACAAAAAAAAACCATGTGGTAGCAGTATCTCCATATGAAGTCGGTATAATTTTACACCTACACATGGCAAATTTTTTTTATTTTACCGCCAAATAAATTTTTTCTAAAAATTAATAAAATATGATGTACACAGTACTACTATTTTTACATGGAATTGTGTAAAATTACTTTTACTAAATAGAAGAAAATAAATTGTTATATTTGCGCATTTTTTCTCCACGGTAAGTATGTTTACACAGACATCGCAATTGTATGAGTTTTTTTCACTTACACAAAAATTAAATCACGGATTCACTGTTATTGTAAATACATACACAATTTCTGAACATTTTTCACTGTCTTATCAAATAATTTTCATTGTTAGCATCAGCTCTTGTACAACAGCGTCGTGTTATTTCGCATACTGCGTATGTGTATTTTTACAATTTTCATGTTACTGTACTACATTCTGTAACGTGGTAGTTAAATAGCGTTATAAAAAATTACCTCTAAAGTATGGATGACTTCAGGTATAGAATACGTAGTTACATGCAAACACCACGCATATCCTATTAGCGGCAGTTAAGTCTCCGTTAGAACACACAAATGGAGTTCGAAGTAGTTATACTCCCTACCGCCAGATCGCATGTTTTAATAAATACTTGTGGTTATCTTTGAATTCCTAGGAACCTAATGTAAAATAATAAATAATGTAATATTTTTAGCAAATTACACATAGAAAAGTAAAATTACCTACAAGTTGTATGTGTAACTATATAATCACAGGTACTAGAGAATGTAATTCATGTTTACATATAAATAGTCATTGTAAAATTACACAATGGAAAATGTACAACCACGCCGACATTTAGTGTTTATACAACCATAATGTAGCTGTAAAAATACACAAATAATTAATATTGTAGCACAGGGAGTGGGTGCGTTTTTACACATACTTCAGTGTGCGTAAATTAACACCATCTTTATATTTACTAAGCCAGACATTCACGCATTTTCACTGAACACTTGTAGTACTCTCCGGATCTTCAAGGATATTTGTGTAAATTTACATTTATTTATCTATCAACTCCCGTGTGATGAGTGTTGCCTCCATGTAATTTATTTCACATGCCCGTCCCTCATGTGCATTTCTGTCTGACGAACACGTTTCCTTGTTGGTGTGTATTAAGAATTTACCTGTGTTACTTACCTGTGCTACTACCGCCAACAACTCGACTGCAATCAGTGTTACCGCCATGCCAGACCTTTAAATTCCTGTGTAAACACTTTATGAAAAATTCCTCAAAAACAGCTGGATTGAGGGAAAGTATTTTCCGTTAACTTTCAAATGCTAATTAAAAATGAATTGTTCAAAAACAATATTACTCTTTGGTATTTAAAACATTTATACAAAATGAAGATATCAACCCCAGTTAATCTATATAATGGTTCGCCTTCAATTTCAAAAAAGAGTCACTGTAGAAGATTAAAAACATTTCGCGAGGAACGTGCAGCTGGGATTAGTTGGCGTTATTCATTTTCATCTTATGTTACTACGATCGATTACCAGTAGTGAAAATGTTTAATTATTGATATAAATTAAGCTCATCGAGCACTGAAGAGCACAAAAACCAACTGTGACCACTTGTGCTTGTCCCCTAAAATAAGTAGACCGACAAATCTAGAAGTTACTGTTACATCATCTTCAATATCTTGAGATAATTGTGCAGTGAATTCATTTTACAATTGGAATTAAACTCCGTAGAAAATTCTTGTTCCCTGCGATTCTGACATTATTTTGTGGTTTAAAAAGATTCAGTTTCCTCAGGCAGTATTTTTCCATATCCATGCACATTTTGTAAATATATCAGACGATAAGTATAATGTTTAGAGACACTGAAAATTAGTGGATTCATTCGGCAACACGCTGGACTCACGATTCGTTGTGTACTCGAGACTCGGTAAGTTGTTCATTGGCCGATGCTCCAGCTTAACCCCATATTCGTTCGAGATTAGTTAGTGTTTTTCTTGCTGATTAGTCAAGTCAAATGAACGTGTGCGAAGTTAAACTTGTCCGCAAATAAATTCGCAAAATTTTCGTGTCTTGTACCATTGGGGACATCCGTTTTTTTTGCGAAAAAATTTCTCGACTAGTTGAATTTCATAACCCGTTAGCACAAATCCACTTTCGTGATTGGACGTTGCGCGTTTTACGCGGCTGCCGGCGAATCACAGACGTGCACTATCAGAGTAACCTAATCCTGATTGGCCAGTCAAGTAAGAAAATTTCTTCTGACGAAAATGCGCGGCCAACAAGCAAAAGAGAACTGCTGATATACTCCTTAGGTTATTGAAATTTAGCATGTGTGAAAATCTTTTCCCGAAATTCTGGTGCAAGATGTTCTGCTGTTTGCAGATCGCTTCATTCGTGGCACTGGCGATCGCCCAAGCTCACGCCTTCTACGGCTATGGCGGGTGGAACTACCCTGGATGTTGTGACGGGTTCTGGGGCTACCCTGAGGTCTACCTCGGTGGACAACACGGACATCCAGCCGCGGAAGGAAGCGGAACCGCTGCAGCTAAGACCACCACCACCACCACCTCCACCTCCACCAGCGGAGCCGCGCCGGCACCTGGTGTGAGCACGGCAACGACAAGCACCACTTCCACGTCTTCCGCCACGGTCGCCGACTCAGACGTTCCTCAGCCTGCGGGACCCGTAGCTAGTCCCTGTGGCTTCTGGGGCTACCCTCCGTTCTTGGAGTACCCTCAGTTCTGGGGGCACCCTCCCCTGGAGTCGACCGTCTCCTCGTCTTCCAGTTCATCCTCTTCTTCTTCGACGTCGACCGCCGGAGATGGAGCCAGCAGTGCCTCGGCGTCTTCCGCTGAGTCGGGAGGCCTTGGAGCAGAAGTCCCGGGCTACCTCGGCGGTGCCTCTGGGTACTGGGGAGGGTACCCCGAGTACCCTGGAGCGGGTACCTACCTGGGCTGGGGCGGCCTTGGAGCCGGGGCTGGAGCTACAAGTGGAGTGGCTCTCGGAGGATTTGACGGCTGGGGCGGGTCTGGCATCTGGAGCGGGATGGGCAACTGGGGAGGTCCAGGCCACTGGAGTGGACTCCAGTACGGTGCTGGAGCCGCGGCCGCTTCTTCGGCTGCTGCCGGGTCTGGAGGCTTCTTCCGCTGACCTCTGTGACCCGCGCCCTGGAGGTCGCACTGAGAAAAATATTTTGTAGGCAAGTCACCCTGCAAAATGATACAGTCGTCACCAAAGTATAACTTTTAGTGGCCACAAAAGTTTAGTGGGGACAAGTAAATAGTTTTGGGTTTACCACAAAAAAATGGGCTATTGTGAGTAAACACTGTTCGTAGTTAATTGAGCACTTTTCAAATGAACCTTTGAAAAATGTCACATTCTTTACCTGCATATATTTTGGCATACGCACTGACTAGCATACGCCCAGTAAAGTTTGTAACGCCTATGAGAAAGTAGTTCCATGTCTTAACGTTTGATTTTAAATGTTAGATTTACTTCTTTGAATACCGCAATTATTTCTTGTTATTTTCTGTTATTTAAGCATATAAATGAAACTATTTGCCAAATGTTTTAATATTTACTTTTCTAATAACCTTGGTTTCACTTAACCGACGTATGAATAAAGTAATCAGACCCTTAAAGATGTTAATTTTACATATGGTGAAAGAATACACAACGTGCATTCAAGTAGACATTACGCAGGCAGGGCTTTCAAAAGTGCTCTGTTTACCACGAACTGCCTATACCAACAAAACAGTATGTGGCTGCCACAAAGTTTTTTTTCAGTGTATCCTAATCGACTGCACAGTACCTCTAAAACGACCTTTATCGATTTATCGAGGAGTGTTATTTGCCAGCGTGACGTACCAAATTGTATTTTGTTACTTTGTAAATATAGCTAAATACATTACTGCAATTGAATTCGTGATTTTCATTTATTGCTACAGACCGGAAAAATTCGCGAGTTCAATGACCTGCATGCCAGACTCTACAGTCTTATGTACAAATATGCCGATATTAAATGCACATTGGTTGTCTGCTGTCACAGTGGAAGGCGACGATTGGACCAGCGTTCTCCAAGAGGTGTCAAACACTGTGTGCACCAATAGCTAAAGTTATATCAACACACGTGTTTTGAATTATAGCACGCCTCAAAATGAATTAGCGAATTNCTAAAGTTATATCAACACACGTGTTTTGAATTATAGCACGCCTCAAAATGAATTAGCGAATTTTTCAGGTCTCTATCCATGAGGGTAACTGATTCCTAAACCCTGCTACTGAGCTACGTTATGATTGGTTCATATCACTGTCACAGATCACAAACACTACAGCTTATTGGCTGTGATAACGAAACAAGTTCTTTGCAAGATTAAGTACAACGCATCAAAAAATTTCTAATTTGCAACATCAGAAACCGTAAACTAATGTCGTGATGAAAAGCTTAATAGAATTTTTTAATGTTTTTTTACGATTTCAGATATGCCCGTATTTTCCATGTGGGACGGAATGTTTCAATAACGTTAATGATGCGAAGCGAGTCATGGGGAGAAACAGAAGTTGGATCTTGGAATAACGGTTAAGCTGTTCCTTGCGCTTCGACAAGCTTGGATTTTTAAATACTGATTCCGGAAACTAAGTTATGGAGGAATATATGTAAATACAATATGACGGGAATGACTTACGCAATACAAATTGCTGGCCACGTTACTAATTCCCGAGTTGGTATCGGACCGAAGACTGGCTTACAGCCCTGGTACCCACTCCATCCATTAGGCAGTTTTGTGTGATATTATTTTAATTTCATATTGTAAAATTTGAAAACAATAATATTTGGGCGCGTTACACTTCTGTAGTGGCTTTTCCATTTGTGTCTAAATTCAATACTTTGCAAAGCATTTCAAAAACGTAAAAGAAAACTAAAATTTTTGTACTGGCAAAATTTAGCTTCTCCAAACATTAAAGCAATGCTTACTGACTAGTTCTAGTAACAATAATATACACGAAATATGAGATGAGGAGAAACACAATTACATGTATATGTATGTGGGCTCACTTTTCACTTTCCTTGCTTAATCGTATTTAAACATAAGCTTCTCTCAGTCCTGCATCTTTTCAAATGTTTCTATAGTATACAAAGGACGGGTATATAAATATGTAAAAATAACTTGGATTGACCTTGGATATTGTTGACGAGAATCATCACACTTCCTATCTTAATGCTGGAAATAAACAATCGAGTTCAAGAAATCTCGATCAGATTTACAACCGTGTAGATAATTCAAACATCATTAAAAATTGTATTGATATAAAAATCCTGTATATTTCTATTAGAGGTTTTATCTGAAAGAGTATACATTAAAGTCACGTTATTTTCAAGGATAGCTAAGTCGGGCCTATTCCAATGTACATAAACGTGACGTAACAGATACAATGGGGGAATATAGCTGTGACAAAAGAAACCCAACCAATATTTCATTTCATTCAATTACTATGCCTATCCGCTCAGCCTAATTATGATGTAGTTAACTCGTTAACGCATAATTATAGGAAATTGGGCATACCTGCTTTTTATCGTGACCATTTCAACGACTGTGAGGTTTGTTATTTCACAAACTCCAACTATTATTTTTACAGCTAAGTTAAATTGCGCCAATGCGCAGCCCCTAAGCAGCAGATATCCACAGTCAAACAAAACTCAACAGCAAAGATACACCTTTCACTCAGTGACGCTGTTAGTTGTTATTACTTCGGCTCAGTGACACTGTTAGTTGTTATTGCTTCCGAATATTATGTGACTAGCTTTCTGTCCACGGTTTCGCCCACATTTACTACACACTCTGAGAAATTATTCTTAAATTTACCATACCAGTGTAAACGCTCGGCGAGAAAGCGGGAACGGTAATTTTTTCCCTTATACATTCATTGTAGCTCTCCTATATTTGCTCAGGAAATAGTCAGATGCCTAGGGGAGTTGCCAACTTTGTATATTAACTGCGCTAAACATTCCTATATCTGCAGCTTGGAGTGTGGTATTATTTCCATACAGTGTACAGGTTTAAAACTTCCATTAAACTTTGGTAAGTTTACCAGGAAATTGTTTACATTCCACATTTGCGCGTTCTTAAGGGATAAATATTTATATGTAGGGATGTGCAAAATTCTCGTTATTATTTCAGGACAGACTAGACTTCAAACACCTGTGGCTTTGTATTGCGTTTGTCATTGGACAACAATTTGTCCGGACATGTCTTGGACGGCTTTGGACCAATAGCAGGCAACTAGAGGAAGGCTGGTCGAGTCACGTCCTGTCAAGTCAAAAGGGAAAATTGCGTCACACTGCTGCAGAAGCCGATACACAAATTGCGCCGCCTCTAATATGTATAGGACAGTGAATTACNGAAAATTGCGTCACACTGCTGCAGAAGCCGATACACAAATTGCGCCGCCTCTAATATGTATAGGACAGTGAATTACAGCGTGCTGCCAGAAAATAACGCTAACTTTGCACGCCCCTATTTATATGTAATACTTCCTGATATTAGTTATAAGTTTTTAAATAGGTATTTTTTTTAATAAATAGTATAAGAATATCTTATCAGGTTTAATGAGATATTGAGAAATCCTCGAAATCGCCTTTAACATCCTCGTGTCCTTTAATACATAAAATATCGGATTCCGACGTACCGGAAATCAATAATTTTTTTCCAATATATTATTTTCGTAAAACGATACTTTTATAAATAACCAATATAAATAATATTATATTTTTTCTACACTGAAGAGCCAAAAAAACTGGTACGCCTGCCTAATATCTTGTAGGGCCCCCGCGAGCACGCAGAAGTGCCGCAAGACGACGTGGCATGGACTCGACTAATGTCTGAAGGTATGCAGGAGGCAATTCACACCATGAATCCTGCAGGACAGTCCACAAATCCAATCTGCGCCAATTTGAGAAAGGGTTGCACATCCGTCACTTTTAATGATTCTCGTCAGTCGTCGTTTGTCGCGTTCTTTCGCCATCTTTTTCCGGCCGCAGCGATGTCGAAGAAGTGATGTTTTACCGGATTCCCGATATTCACGGTACACTCGTTAAATGGTCGTACGCGAACATCCAAATGTTATCGCTACCTCGGAGATGCTATGTTCCGTCTCTCGTGGGCCAACTATTAACATCACGTTTAAACTCACTTAAATCTTGATAACCTGCCATTGTAGCAGCAGTAACCGATCTAGCTGCCGACCGCATCGCGTTACTCTGATTGGTTCCATACCTCTGTTATTTGCCTACGCACGCCTATACCAGTTTTTTGTTTGGCTCTTCAGAGTATATCAACATCCCTACATAGAAATATGTGATTTTTACTCCACTGATAAACCTTCTTGAAAAATTAACTTTATTTAATTGAGAAACTGAAGTTATGAGAGTAACATTCTCTCCCAATGGTGCCACGAAGCTAGCTCATCCGTGAACAAAAGGCCCTGCACAAAGAACCACTGGTAGTAAAAAAAAATATGCTGACCCGGAATAGTTCATAGAATACTGAGGCGCTGAATCCAGAAACCAACATTTCACTCACGCTAAGATCAGTCCGTCCTCTTGCTGCACTTAATAACAGAACTTGCATATTAATATACTTACTTGTTGAGGTTCGCAATGAGATATTGTCGTAATAATGTGTCTGTGTTATACGAGACATGAATTGCTTCTACCTTGTTTTTCATCATATTCCACTATATTGCTTTTTTAAAGTAATAACTAATATTACAGTCCTTGCACTATATTTCATCTCTCCAAATATGCCCTTTGGTGTAATCCTTGAACTATATTTGAAAATTATCATTTGTTACATTACTAACAGACTAACTCTTCCTCATAAGAAACAATATACCATAATTAAATGTTCCTAATTTTTTTAAGCAATGGCAAATGAATTTCTCTGAGCTTACTTAATATTACAGTCAACAGTTCTATGACCGTAAACTAATCTTTCCTGTGCCACAGATTAAAAATACGCAAGTTTCAATCTTCTGTGAAAATAAACTAACAAAAACATGACAGCTCACGTCAGACACTATCGAACTGGTAGTGGTGCATCCTGGACACCAAGAACTGGTAGTGGTGCGTTCTGACCACCAAGAACTAAAGAAGTGATGCGTCCTGAACACCAAAAACTGGTAGTGGTGCGTCATGAACACCAAGAACAGGTAGTGGTGCGTCCTGAACACCAAGAATGACACAATTCCAGAACTTCTAGCAGGTAACCATGCCAACAAATGCATTGTATAGTATTCATTTCCATGTATTTTAGTCATTGTTTTTAACGATGCCAAAGCTTTCCTCAGGTAGGACGATAAAGAATCAGGGAGGGAAGCCGCACGCACTAAGTACACCTAAACACAAACCCACAATCAGCATACACATTCATGATTTGCATACACCTTTGTGAATTGGAGGAGTTTCGGACCCAGATCTCTTCGTTTCTCAAACGGACGTACCTAAAAATTATCTCACTACGCACATGATACTGTGACGTAAATATTATTCAGTTTTTTTTCTTCATGAAATGACATGATGTACACACATAAATTAATTTCTAATAAAAGCTTTAATTATTTTTCTTTTAGAATGTTGCTATGACCTCTAACTATGTATGCTTTACGTTATTTCTAAGAGAAAGTGTTAGGCTTACTTTATTTTTGACAAGCATGCCTGTAAAGAATTTACAAGAGTATTTATCGTAATGAGTGATTTACTTATTTTCCATTTTTTGCCCTTCCTGAAAACGTTTTGGAACAGAGTGGCGTTCTCTTAAACAGAGCAAGGCCGTATTCTTTACCGGAGACTTGTATATGGCTATCTTGCTAAAATAGCAAAATAAGAACTTGAAAGATAGTTCAGCTACATTGCCGCCATCTGCACATGGCGCCACATACCACAGATACCAACACTGGAATGATTACCCATTTAGCTTCATCCTCATTTCAGATCGGCTCCCCTTATTTGTCACACACGTTTGTGGTATTCGTTGAATGATCCGTCCATCGCTGTATCGCAAGAAGGGTAAGATTAATCCAGACCCCGATAGAGTTATGACGAGGGTATGTCACTGAGATTTGCTCTTCCCACAAAAAAAAATGCTCTGTGTGTGTGTGGAACACACAATCTGTCTTCCTGTCTCGTAGAAGAGCCCTCGCCGAACTAGCGTTAATTTGGAAAAATGTGATATTCCTTGAATTCATAATTGCAGTGTTAGTTGATAGCGGGTGACACAATTTAACAAAAACCTGATTTTACGCTGACTAGTCAATGACCGAAAGTGGTAACAGCCAAGTGCTCGCACGTCGAGGATTGCCGAGTAACTACATGGGAAAGATTAAATAAATGAATTGGTAATATTATTTCAACGTTAACTGACACGTGTGTTGAAACAGGTTCGCGAATGTTTAGTGATTTTTTTCCATTGTTCTCCAACTGTTGAGATTCCTCTTTTGAAATCAGATCCCTGCAAGCTGGGAACTTTTCACATGATATATGTTGCTGGAAGCGGCGTTGTAGTGGCTGCTTTCTCGTTCTGATGTGAAATTTGAATAATTGTGGCACTGGTGAAAAATGACTTTTCAAAAAATAAATAAATAAGTTATAGGTAGGGGCAGTGATATTTCGCGAAAAGATTTCTAGACAAGATACAGTCCAAAGCCCTGTAGGGTCATCCAGGTTCTTTGATTGGTTAATAAATATTCTGGCCCGTGTTAACCGTTTGCACACGAACCACAAAGGTTCAGTATCGGAGTTACTTAGTCCTGAGTGGCTTGGTCAAAGACGGACACGGCACCAGCAGCCAATGGAGGTATAACAACAGCCGAGGTATATAGTAATGAAGTCTTCTGTGTGCTCAGATTTTTACGGGAAAAGTCACTGGCCACAGTTATATGTATTTTGTATTAACAACTTTTTTCCTACAAATTTTAAAATCTGTTAAAATTAATACGTTGCGCCACAGCTTATAATTACTGACGACGATATTTTCAGAACGTGCCTTTGTCCAAAAACAAAAGTATTCAATAGGAATAAAAGCGTTTTTTCTTGAAAGTAAAAATAACTACGCGAGGGTTTATTATATTTTATTGAAAATAACACTATTTAATACACGTTTTAATAATATTTTGTAACTTTGTAATATAATTTGAACACGTAAAAGATTTTAATATTGCCATTGAGGTACTGAACCATATGATTTTAAATTTGCATGAAAGAGCATATTATAGTCATGTATATTCTGAATTGCGTTATAAACCAGACATGTGTTTTCAGTCATCACAGTAAGACTCATGAGAATGTCTTGCTAGCCACTGACACATTACGAGATTCGCATTTCTATCAGAATCACTCAAAACTAACATTATCACCTACAGTAGAATATATATATACTGTCAACATAGAAAACACTCAAGTGTCTTTTGTTCACTATAGAGGTAAAACATCTTATAGGAGTACAGTTCGTAAGTTTAAAGTAAACCCCTATAGCACAATAATGATCAGGTCAACAATGTCCCAACTACTGCTTGTTACATCCACGCATTTCACTGCTCCTTTTGCTGCACTTGAAACCGAAACATAGGGTCCTTCCTGCAACTCAAATATGGGCATCAACTTACGACGTATACAAAAAACAATTCGTATTTAAAGATTTTGTTGTAGGGCCCATCTTGAAATAGGTATTTTAATCGTCAATGTTATTTGAACGACAAGAAGATTTCTTGGAAATGTTTTCAAAATATCCAAAAGTTACGTCTTTGTCGCAGCTGAAACAACTACGGAATTTTAAAGACATTTCAATAGGTTATTTCTGTGACTTCAATAAACAGTTTAACTGTAACCAAACTTTGTATTGTAGTATATTCTCCGTTCCTTCTTACTTTTTGAATCAAACCTTTAAAAAATTATCTCATGCATGGCATGTTTCGTTGTTTCTTATATGTGTCATGTAGCCAATCACAAGCGTTTTATATTTGCGTTAACATATAAGTACATAANGAAAATTGCGTCACACTGCTGCAGAAGCCGATACACAAATTGCGCCGCCTCTAATATGTATAGGACAGTGAATTATAGCGTGCTGCCAGAAAATAACGCTAACTTTGCACGCCCTTATTTATATGTAATACTTCCTGATATTAGTTCTAAATTTTTAAATAGGTAATTTTTTTAATAATAAATAGTGTAAGAATATCTTATCAGGTTTAATGAGCTATTGAGAAATCCTTGAAATCACATTTAACTTCCTCGTGTCCTTTAATACATAAAATATCGGATTCCGATGTTCCGGAAATCAATATTTTTCTTTCAATATAATATTTTCGTAAAACAATACCTTTATAAATAATTAATACAAATGATATTAGAATTTTTTCCTACACTGAAGAGCCAAAAAAACTGGTACACCTGCCTAATACCGTGTAGGGCCCCCGAGCACGAAGAAGTGCCGCAAGACGACATGGCATGGACTCGACTAATGTCTGAAGGTATGCAGGAGGCAATTCACACCATGAATCCTGTAGGACAGTCCACAAATTCAATCTGCTCCGATTTGAGAAATGGTTGCACGTCTGTCACGTTTAATGATTCTCGTCAGTTGTCGTTTGTCCCGTTCTTTCGCGATCTTTTTCCGGCCGCAGCGATTTCGAAGATGTGATGTTTTACTGGATTCCCGATATTCACGGTACACTCGTGAAATGGTCGTACGTGAACATCCAAATATTATCGCTACCTCGGAGATGCTACGTCCCATATCTCGTGCGCCGACTATAACACCACGTTAAAACTCACTTAAATCTCGATAACCTGCCATTATAGCAGCAGTAACCGATCTAGCTGCCGACCGCATCGCGTTACTCTGATTGGTCCCATACCTCTGTTATTGGCATACGCACGCCTATACCAGGTTTTTTTTTTATCAACATTCCTACATAGAGATATGTGATTTTTACTCCACTAATAAACCTTCTTGAAAAATTAACTTTATTTAGTTGAGAAACTGAAGTTAGGAGAGTAACATTCTCTCACACTGGGTGCCAACGAAGCTAGCTCAGACGCGAACAAAAGGCCCTGCACAAAGAACCACTGGAATAAAAAAAAATTTGCTGACCCGGAATAGTTGATAGAATGCTGAGGCACTGAATCCAGAAACCAACATTTCACTCACGCTAAGATCAGTCCGTCCTCTTACTGCTCATAAAAACAGAACTTGCATATTTATATACTTACTTGTTGAGGTTCGCAATGAGAGATCGTCGTAATAATGTGTCAGTGTTATACGTGACATGAATAGCTTCTACCTTGTTTTTCATCATATTCGACTATATCCATTTTTTTAAGTAATAACTAATATTACAGTCCTCACACTATATTTCATCTCTCCAAACATGCCCTTTAGTGTAATCCTTGAACCATATTTAAAAATTATCATTTCTTAAATTACTAACAGACTAACTCTTCCTCATGAGAAACAATATACCATAATTAAATGTTCCTAATTTTTTTAAGCAATGGCAAATTAATTTCTCTCAGCTTACTTAATATTAGAGTCAACACTTCTATGACCGTAAACTAATCTTTCCTGTGCCACGGATTAAAAATACGCAAGTTTCAATCTTCTGTGAAAATAAATTAACAAAAACATGACAGCTCACGTTAGACACTATCGAACTGGTAGTGGTGCATCCTGGACACCAAGAACTGGTAGTGGTGCGTTCTGACCACCAAGAACTAAAGAAGTGATGCGTCCTGAACACCAAAAACTGGTAGTGGTGCGTCATGAACACCAAGAACAGGTAGTGGTGCGTTCTGAACACCAAGAATGGCACAATTTCAGAACTTCTAGCAGGCAACCATGCCAACAAATGCATTGTATAGTATTCATTTGCATGTATTTTTTTCATTTTTTTTAACGATGCCATATCTTTCCTCAGGTAGGACGATAAAGAACCACGGTGGGAAGCCACACACACACTAAGCACACCTAAGCACAATCCCACAATCAGCACACACATTCATGATTTTCATACACCTTTGTGAATTGGAGAAGGTTCGGATCCAGATCTCTTCGTTCCTCAAACAGACGTCCCTAAAAATTACGTCACTACGCACGTGATACTGTGACGTAAATATTATTCAGTATTTTTTTCATGAAATGACATAATGTACACATATAAATTAATTTCTAATAAAAGCTTTAATTATTTTTCTTTTAAAATTTTGCTATGATCTATAACTATGTATGATTTACGTTATTTCTAAGAGAAAGTGTTAGGCTTACTTTATTTTTGACAAGCATGCCTGTAAAGAATTTACAAGAGTATTTATCGTAATGAGTGACTTACTTATTTTCCATTTTTTGCCCTTCCTGAAAACGTTTTAGAACAGAATGGCGTTCTCTTAAACAGAGCAAGGCCGTATTCTTTACCGGAGACTTTTCTATGGCTATCTTGCTAAAATAGCAAAATAAGAACTTGAAAGATAGTTCAGCTGCATTGCCGCCATCTGCACATGGCGCCACATACTACAGATACCAACACTGGAATGATTACCCATTTAGCTTCATCCTCATTTCAGATCGGCTCCCCTTATTTGTCACACACGTGTGTGGTATTCGTTGAATGATCCGTCCATTGCTGTATCGCAAGAAGGGTAATTTTAATCCAGACAGATAGAGTTATGACGAGGGTATGTCACTGAGATTTGCTCTTCCCACAAAAAAAAAATGCTTAGTGTGTGTGTGGAACACACAATCTGTCTTCCTGTCTCGTAGAAGAGCCCTCGCAGAACTAGCGTTAATTTGGAAAAATGTGATATTCCTTGAATTCATAATTGCAGTGTTAGTTGATAGCGGGCGACACAATTTAACAAAAACCTGATTTTACGCTGACTAGTCAATGACCGAAAGTGGTAACAGCCAAGTGCTCGCACGTCGAGGATTGCCGAGTAACTACATGGGAAAGATTAATTAAATGAATTGGTAATATTATTTCAACGTTAACTGACACGTGTGTTGAAACAGGTTCGCGAATGTTTAGTGATTTTTTCTATTGTTCTCCAACTGTTGAGATTCCTCTTTTGAAACCAGATCCCTGCAATCTGGGAACTTTTCACATGATATATGTTGCTGGAAGTGGCGTTGTAGTGCCTTCTTTCTCGTTCTGATGTGAAATTTAAAAAATTATGACACTGGTGAAAAAATGACTTTTCAAAAAAGAAATAAATAAGTTATAGGTAGGGGCAGTGATATTTCGCGAAAAGATTTCTAGACAAGATACAGTACAAAGCACTGTAGGGTCATCCAGCTTCTTTGATTGATTAATAAATGTTGTGGCCCGTGTTAACCGTTCGAGCACGGACCACAAAGGTTCAGTGTCGGAGTTACTTAGTCCTGAGTGGCTCGGTCAAAGACGGACACGGCACCAGCAGCCAATGGAGGTATAACAACAGCCGAGGTGTGCATATAGTAATGAAGTCTTCTGTGTGCTCAGATTTTTACGGGAAAAGTCACTGGCCACAGTTATATGTATTTTGTATTAACAACTTTTTTCCTACAAATTTTAAAATCTGTTAAAATTAATACGTTGCGCCACAGCTTATAATTACGGACGACGATATTTCCAAAAACGTTCCTTTGTCCGAAAACAAAAGTATTCAATAGGAATAAAAGCGTTTTTTCTTGAAAGTAAAAATAACTACGCGAGGGTTTATTATATTTTATTGAAAATAGCACTACTTAATACACCTTTTGATAAAATTTTGTAACTTTGTAATATAATTTGAACACGTAAAAGATTTTAATATTGACATTGAGGTACTGAACCATATAATTTTAAATTTGCATGAAAGAGCATATTATAGTCATCTATATTCTGAATTGCGTTATAAACCAGACATGTGTTTTCAGTCATCACAGTAAGACTCATGAGAATGTCTTGCTAGCCACTGACACATTACGAGATTCGCATTTCTATCAGAATCACTCAAAACTAACATTATCACCTACAGTAGAATATATATATACTGTCAACATAGAAAACACTCAAGTGTCTTTTGTTCACTATAGAGGTAAAACATCTTATAGGAGTACAGTTCGTAAGTTTAAAGTAAACCCCTATAGCATAATAATGATCAGGTCAACAATGTCCCAACNTAATAATGATCAGTTCAACAATGTCCCAACTACTGCTTGTTACATCCACGCATTTCACTGCTCCTTTTGCTGCACTTGAAACCGAAACATAGGGTCCTTCCTGCAACTCAAATATGGGCATCCAATAACTTACGACGTATACAAAAAACAATTCGTATTTAAAGATTTTGTTGTAGGGCCCATCTTGAAATAGGTATTTTAATCGTCAATGTTATTTGAACGACAAGAAGATTTCTTGGAAATGTTTTCAAAATATCCAAAAGTTGCGTCTTTGTCGCAGCTGAAACAACTACGGAATTTTAAAGACATTTCAATAGGTTATTTCTGTGACTTCAATAAACAGTTTAACTGTAACCAAACTTTGTATTGTAGTCTATTCTCCGTTCCTTCTTACTTTTTGAATCAAACCTTTAAAAAATTATCTCATGCATGGCGTGTTTCGTTGTTTCTTATATGTGTCATGTAGCCAATCACAAGCGTTTTATATTTGCGTTAACATATAAGTACATAATTTTTGGTAAAGTTGAACTTTTATTTACATTTTACAAATAAATTATATTATTTCATTAATAACTAATATGAATAGAAACAGGGAGAAAATAAGTGTATTGTTAATGCTCAGTAAGAAATAGTTCTTATGTAAAATGTTATTACACTTAGTGCGCAGGTATGCGGTGCGTTGTAACTACGGTGTAATTTTCCAGACTCGGTAAAGCTGTATATGCATAAGTCGGAGGAATATTCTGGAAGGATAACTTTAGCAGGGCTTCAGTAAAGTTGGAAGTAACCGTAAACATTCTATAAAAAGATTTGGAAATTTATATTAACCTAGAATTTAAGTCAAAATTATCATATTTACTCTAAAGAAAAACTTGATGAGGATTACGTTTCAAATTATGTAGCACCGTTATCGCTTTATCGTCGATATAAAATAACAAAATTGGAAATATTATCAATTTTTTCAAAAATGGCTGTTGAATAATTTTAACCTACAAAATGTTTCCGGTTTCTGCCAAATAAACTAGAGCAGCAGTCACACAAGAAACAATACGGCCGCTTGAACAGCTTTGCAAAATATTCTCTCTCTCTCTCTCTCTCTCTCTCTCTCTCTCTCTCTCTCTCTCTGTATATATATATATATATATATATATATATATACACATAACCACTTGACGTACGTCCAATGTGCTGATCCCCGAAAATGAATACACATTTCAGATGAGGGCTGTTGAGTGCTTTCATGACGTCACGCACATTACAAATATAATTCCAAAGTCCTCCAAAATGACTAAAAACTGTTTTTTTTTCTGAATGTCGTATTTCGAAATATACGCTTCGGATGCATACAAAACTACTCAGGGGCCTTGCTTGATCTTTCCTACAGACTTTTCACTAATAACATAACGGCGGGTTGTAGGTACACGCAGTACGATGAGAACACTGCACGCCAGTTCAGAGTTTCGCGCTTAGAGGCGACGGCGCTATTGATGCGCGTGGCAGTGTCGTCCTTATTGCCTCCACGTTTCTCGGCCTCAAACGTGGCATGTGCCGAAAATGGCTTTGTATAATTTTAGGGTATTTTATAATTCTGCTTTTTACATAGCGTATTTGTTTTATAGAAGTAAAAAAAACATGAAAATCAGTTCAGAAAAATTAATTGTGGAAGTTAAGGGAATTTCTAATTAATATGTTTTGGCATGCAGTTATTCAAATTTTGCATAATTATCATGTTTGGCTACAGTTTCAATTACTTGGTGTCATTAGGACAGGATAAAGAAATTTTGTGGAAATTCTTTAAGTGGTTCGGATATGATTTTATTTTAAGTTCTATGTTGATATTTGTTTTGCACAAAATTTAGGGTAAAATTTGGATAATTCTATTAAGAAAGCACGTGAAAGTTATTTTGAAACTAATCTGGCATTTTTATTGATTAGTTATTGATATTGCATCACAAACCCATGGAATATCTTTCTAACACACAAAAAAATTTCAAGCACTTGCACAGCCTTAAATTGTGTCAGTTGGAGAGAAGAAATGGGAGGGGTGACTGAGTGAAGATAATCGGGTGGCTCTTAACATCATAGTCTCGAGAACCGAAGAGGGTGAAGCGGGGTGAGTATGGAGCCGCACCGGAATGAGGAGGTGGGGGGAAACGGCAGATTCCCGAGAAAACCCGCCGACCAGCGGGCATCGTCCGGCAAGATTCTCACTTGCGAAAACCCGGGAGTGGCCCGACCAGGGATTGAACTCGGTTCGCCTTGGTGGGAGGCGATCGGGCTACCCGCTCAGCTGCCACGGCCCTGGATGGGCNGGGATTGGAAGTCACCAGCACGTCCCGGGTCTGGTAGCTATATACAGGATGTTTCCATACGCAAGGGGAGTCAGTGGAGACTGCAAAATACTATGGTATTGTACTCAAGTTAGGAACAAAACGTGATTTCTAATGGCAGAGTTTGCAATAGGGTAAATTCCCACCGTTAAATGCGCAGTAATCCAAAACGTAACTTCAACTAAAATTTTAAGTTTCGTGAATGAATAATTATATAAATATATTTTACTTAGTTACACATTTATTTTATATTTTTCTAAGATTATTACTATAATCCTGTTTTTTTTTAAGAAAAAAATATAGCAAATATGGTACAAATGGTGTACTAGCGCATACATAGTGGCGAAAAATTTCCCTTTGCCAAATTTGTAACATTATCTTCTTAACATGTAGTATAAGTGACCTTAACAATGCCCACTGAAGCAACACGGAAAGTAAAATTGAACAAATTGGAGCAAAATTCCCAGGAAGTATCCAAGTTCGCGAGGGATGAAGGTCTTGGTACATACAGTATAAAAGAATTAATTTAATTTCTATATTTATTTACAATGTTGTAAAAATGCATATTAGAGCCATTTTATACATATACACGTGCTTATCCGTACTATTAGGTAACCCTTATTTTTCCTATCAGGAAGTACAATGTTATTGTCATTCTCAATTACAATTAATGTTGTTATCAACGTCTTTATACTAGCTAATCATTTAATCCTCACTTATTACCTAAAAGCCATGGACCACAAGGATATATTTCGTTACCGTATCATCTGGAGACAAAATTAAATAAAACAGAATCTTCTCGCCATGGCAGCAGTCACTGANATATATTTCGTTACCGTATCATCTGGAGACAAAATTAAATAAAACAGAATCTTCTCGCCATGGCAGCAGTCACTGAATGAACACTTGTGGTCCAAGGATGTAAAGGACTGAAACTTCATGGCTGATAAGAAAAGAAATTGCTGAATCCAAGCAACTTCGTCGACCACCGATGTTCGCGTAGAAACGGGCATTCTAGCGTGACGACTGAGACCCTACCATTTCGCCTTATAAGAAGGCACCAAGATAGATTCTACCGTTCTTTACACACCCGAACAGAGGTTACTTGTTCATTGGCCGTCGCCTCAGGCAGAAATCATTCTCTTGTTTGGCCCAGCCTCACGGAACGAAGGTACCAGAAAACCAAACACTTTCTAGTGGTTCTGAATCCTGCATGGCGTATCGGATGAGCGGAGACCCAATTACACCCGCGAACCTAACATGCACTCATGCGAAATGACGTGGTCTGTAATAGCTGCGTGTGCTGGCGCCTAGAAGATCCGCAACCAGCGTTACTGCTGTATGACAATTGTTGCATGTGGACAGGTGCTGCGCGAAGCAATTTCGGCGCATTGTGAAGGCGAATGCCTGTATTTAAGGCCCCAGTCTACCTGGAACTTTTTCCCACGTTTAGGCCGAGAAACGCGGGAGAGATAAGGGCGACACTGCCACGCGCATCAAGTACGCCATCGCCGCATTCGCGTTCCGAGACTTGACCCGTGCAGTGTTCTCGTCGTGCTGCGTGTACCTATGGGACTTTCAGCGGTGATTTTATTATTTTATTAGTGGGAAGTCTTTAGGAAGGTTCAGTGCAGGCCCCTATAGTAGTTGTGTATGTATCTGATGCGTGCATTTTGAGCTACAGCGNAGTCTTTAGGAAGGTTCAGTGCAGGCCCCTATAGTAGTTGTGTATGTATCTGATGCGTGCATTTTGAGCTACAGCACCTTGGAAAGGCTGTTTTTTTTAGCGGTTTTGGAGTACTCTGAATTGATGTTTCTAACGTAAGTGATATTTTGAAAGTACTTACCAGCTCTCGTCTGNTAGCGGTTTTGGAGTACTCTGAATTGATGTTTCTAACGTAAGTGATATTTTGAAAGTACTTACCAGCTCTCGTCTGATGTGTGTGTTCTTTTCGTAGATCATCTGTAACCTGCGTGCGAATTATCAAAGCAACTTTTTGCACATAAACCAACACTCTGCAACGCAGTTCAAGCGGCAGGTAGACGGGCGCCTTAACACATCGAGTGCGATACACGACTGTACGGCCATCAGTTATGTTGGTTCCTATATTCCCGTGTTGGTTCACTCAACACCGTACACGCTTACTATACTGTACAACGTCCATTACTGGCCGGATATGAATACCAATACAACGCCGAACTAAAAGATACCCGATCAAATTATATTTTCTTCGTACACTAGCATACAATCGATTCTGTTCATTTCGGTAATTTTAACTACGAGTGTTGCTGAGGGCTGACGTGGTATTGCGTTGCAGAGAAGCCTACGAACTGCGTCTGCGCGGTAATATTTCTTCACCCGTGACTTCGAAGAATGCGGATGTCGTGACGTTACGCCGAACTGCATACAACTCAGGCAAGTTCAAGCGATGTAATATTACCTCTGCAGCACTCAAGAGTGTTGATCATTGCTGTTTAGAGCACCTCTTGTACGTCAAGAGCCCAATCGGGGAGCGGCGAGCACGTCCACGGTCTCTCCGCGACTCTAAAAAAAAAAAAGATTTCGTTATCAGAAATCTGCTTTATCGAACTCGGGTACTGGGATTATCGAAATTAAAAAGAAGTTAGTGATACAACTAATGAGCTTACTTTCTTTTATGTGGGTGGAAAAATATTTTTATTGCGTTCCTAACAGCTTAGATGGTAAGTAGGCCGAAACGCCTCGTTGACAGCAATGTCGTTAGAGCTCGAGGCAGAAACTGAGACAATAACAAATGCACACGTGCCTTACCCGGGACTCTAACTCAGGAAACATAACGTCGTTAGCTAGCGTGCACCCAACTGCATTACGGAGATAGGTTTCGGAGTATCAACTTCGGATGTAATGTGAATGATAGGGTTTACTAACCTAAAAGATTTACAAGTCCGTCACTTTGAAAATAAGTTTCTGGCCCACTTATAACACGTAAATTTACATTACCTACCGTAGCATTAGTTCTGTGAAGAATTTAGTGGAAATCGGTTCATTAGTTCCCCTAGACAGAGCATTAAAAAAATTATTTTCTTATTTGTTTCTATCGTAAAAAATTGCCTAAAAAAAGAGTTTCTGTATACGATGCTTCTAATGGACACTGACAGCATTCAACCTTTGGTTCGATTTGGTTGACTTACTGTATTAATGACAAACTTATGTAAATTATTTATATGGTCACCGTTTCGAAAATTACTGTCTGACCCCACTTAAATCACGTAAAGTTACATGGCCTTATGAAACACTACCGGTGTGCAAAATTTGATTGAAATTAGTGCAATTTTTCTGAAAATGTGTCAAAATGTTACATTTTTTCACCTGGCACTATTTTACAAAAAGGCCTGTTAAGTTGGGACTCTGCACTCCTGACGTGCCTATATGATAATATATGGCTCTATGCGAATTGGGAAATACACCTCTGTGAAAAGGGTGAGTATTCACCCTTAGCAATCAGGCGATACCNATATGGCTCTATGCGAATTGGGAAATACACCTCTGTGAAAAGGGTGAGTATTCACCCTTAGCAATCAGGCGATACCTTCCTCAGCGCCAACATTGTGCATAGAACACGCGAACAATACACATTCGTGCATTACGTGGTTGCTGATCATATTGCCTAGCTGCTAGGAGTTGACACTCAAACACTGACATCTGACATGTGCATGTTGCTTTCACTGAAGTTATAAGAGATTTCCTAAAGTTAGATGGATTTATGTTAGTAACGAATATTTTTGTGCAATAACACAGAAATCCAGAAATTCACAATTACTGTATGAAAGTATGATTACAGTAGTTATATGTGTGAATACACACATATGTAGGCTATTCACAGTAAAATGAACAAATTTTTTAAAGCACCTCACCATTTGAAATAATAGTAATAAATACATTTTATTATAGCCTTAGACGTCAACTTCAGAGTGCAGTNATATGGCTCTATGCGAATTGGGAAATACACCTCTGTGAAAAGGGTGAGTATTCACCCTTAGCAATCAGGCGATACTTTCCTTAGCGCCAACATTGTACATAGAACACGCGAACAATACACATTCGTGCATTACGTGGTTGCTGATCATATTGCCTAGCTGCTAGGCGTTGACACTCAAACACTGACATCTGACATGTGCATGTTGCTTTCACTGAAGTTATAAGAGATTTCCTAAAATTAGATGGATTTATGTTCGTAACGAATATTTTTGTTCAATAACACAGAAATCCAGAAATTCAATTACTGTATGAAAGTATGATTACAGTAGTTATATGTGTGAATACACACATATGTAGGCTATTCACAGTAAAATGAACAAATTCGANAGGCTATTCACAGTAAAATGAACAAATTTTTTAAAGCACCTCACCATTTGAAATAATAGTAATAAATACATTTTATTATAGCCTTAGACGTCAACTTCAGAGTGCAGTGGAATATAGACACTGTGTTTATTACTTACACGGCAATAATTATTTTCAAAAGTGGTGATAGATAAAAAAAAATTGCTGGAAGGAAAAAGTAACTAGGGTCTCAAAAGTGTTCACTTTACCGTGAACAGCCTATACCATGTATGTGTTTCTATGTGTGTAAACTTCTCACAGAATATGTTATCAGTGAAAATACTAATCATTATTGTATAAAGTCAGTCCAGTGGCGCCTTCACGTAGCTACAAAATAATGTAGGATACAGAAGTGAAAAAAAAGTCTTGTACAGCGAACTCCATCCGTATATGCCAGCAAAATTGCTTCACTGGTCAGCAACATGTCGGAATGCTGTTCGCCGATCAGCGCCGGGTAACTTTCTTGCCAGCCTGCAGCACAGCCAATAGGGAAACTCTTGAATGGCCAATCAGCGCCCACATCAAAGATCCCCGCCTCACTACTTCGCTTCTTTATAATTACTCAGGCTGTGTCGCAATTCATCAGTTAGAGGTCCTCACCAATAGATTTGGTAGACCCGATTGTTCGTCTTCTGCAAGCGCACGTACCTCAACATTGACCTACACCAAACCAACACAACTGTCAAAGCCACGTGGTCAACAGTGATGAAAGCGTTTGTTTATATCTTAATTTTCTAAAGAAAAGCAATTTCAAATGAATGAAATTATTTGACCTGTTATAATTTAATCAAACTACATTACAAATTGGTTAGAGGAAGTTTGCAAATATCTCAAAGCACTTGATTACTAAACAGTGTTCTAACCTCAAATCCTATCCACGTCGTTCGTGATAGTCGAAGGCATGGAAGAACCTTCCAATTGAACACAGAAATATTGAAAGTCTCAATAGATTTAAGAATACAACAAATAAGTAATATCTTAGTCAACCTAGTGACTGAAGGGAAGAAATTAACATTTCGCAAAGCTGTGCTTACTTTATGCATGTGGTGTGCAGATGTGTGAGTGAGTGTGTAAGTGAATGAGTGAGAGAGTAACGGAGTTGTGTCCTTGCTACTTGTAAGATTTAAATGTGTATTATCTGTAATACATTATGTATGAATTTCTAGCATGTGAAATTGAGTTCTTAATGTGATCGGTGTAAGAGAAGGCGACTATGCCTTAACTGCGCCTTTAATAAATAAATAATAAAATAATATATAGTCGTGTTGACAGAAAAAAAAAGTCCAGTGTTGAGACACGGAGACTGGTTCTGCACAGCCAACGAGATCGCTCTACCCCATTATCGATCTACGTCCTTACCTGGCTTGCGCCCTAGAAAAGTGGCGTCATTTTGCCGACGTCCAAATTTGCAGCAAGGACACGAATGCAAGCTATAACGTCTCATTCAGCCAAACGGACATGATGACACATGCCCTTCCTCGAACCTTTCCTAGGTTTTAGAGTCTCTACTCTTTGAAATATTCCATTATTTGGTGTTTACAGATTTGCATGGCTGCAATAAACACTTGCTAATGCCACAAATACAAATTAAAGTCGCACAGAGTAAAATTCATCAGGGAGATTTGTAGGTGGAAAGGAGCAAGAGCATCCGATTGCACAAACGAACACTTCGTCAGGAAGGGAACAAGCAGTCATTACTCACGAAGGGATCAAGGACAAGTGAACGAGGGCAGGGGGTAAAGAATTAGGTTACAGCCGTGATATGTGGTTTATAGTTCATTCACTGTTACTTCCAACTTTTCTGAAGCCCTGCTTAGGTACAAGTGCAGTGGATCTCCTTATAGTGATGCAACCAGCAATACGGTAAATGCAGAACTCTTTAAAAAGTACTGTAGAAACTTCCAAAATCGTCAGGAAAATGTGACTTGAGTTTCATATGAAAGACAAGTGTTTTTAGTTTATTCAGTGTAAAATATGTGATTACGGGAGGTTTATTTTGTGGTTAAATTAATTTATTAATAACGAAAATTTCCATTTCTTACCCAAGAATCAGCATATTTCTTCTCTGGATGAATTAAATATTTAGTTCTATTTTTTAAAAAACATCCTATAACCTGGTTAGCAGTTTTTTCTATGCTTGTATCGGAGAAAATATTCGTATAACATTTTATATATGTGCTAAAAAGTTATGTTTATAAAATCAGTTACAATACATATTACACTTGTTGACTGGATGATTTATTATTTGAATTCTAAGTAATGTCAAATACATAATTTATTTACATACAGGCAAAGATAATAATGTCTAATTCCATATAAATCAATCGCAGAAAATATAACATGTCAAATAACCATACAATAATGGAAATACAAACAACAATATATAATATACCTATGAAGCTGCTGCATTTGTAGCGCAGTGGTAGAAAGTGGAACTACCTGAAGATGTCGAAAGATTAATGAGCAGGCAGGTCGAGGTGGTGATGTGCACAATTACAGGCACAGTAATGGCTTGACCAGGCACAGTAATGACTTGTAAACCAGTTTGGAAGAGGACTGAGTGCCTAGGGGCGGAGGGGACATGTGTCTGCCGGTGTCTCTGGCATTCATCACAAGCATTTGCTGCTGCCTATAAAAATTACAGTGATGCAAGTAATGCGATCATGAGCAGCCCACCATTGCAGGTCTATGTTATTATGCCTGTTGCCATGCAGCCAAAAAGGTTCCCTTTTATTAAGTAAATCGCATGCATTTTACTCATCTCAATTAGAAACTAAAATTTAAAACTTTTATTACTCTAAACTTACAAATATGGCGGTTGTCATGCATAAAACATAAAATAATGTAGGTACAGCACACAATTTTTTTTTTTATAAAAGTATGTATTTGTTTATAACATGAAATTTGAGAGGAATAGTTGTGTGTAGAATCGATGAAAGTGTAATTGAGAAGGAATAATATTTTGTGAACGATTAATAACATTTTTACCTTATCTTTTACGCACTTTATGAAAAATAGTAATTTTCTGTGCGTCTTCCTTGTACTCACTTTCTTCATAGAGCTGCAACTGACGGCGCAACAAATGCATAGCATACCGAATTATACTAGAGCAGCTGTCATCATTTAAAAGTAAATAAAATGTATTTAATTTATTGATTGTATTATATGTAATAGAGTAACGTACGAATTCCATTGAAGTCATAGTATTTTAGTCTGAAAGTATTGTAAACGTATTGTATAAATTATGTAAATAATAATTTTAGGAAATTTTGAATTTTTTTTGTAATAAGCCATAATTAAAAATAACTTCTAGTATTATTATTTCATGCAAGAATGTAGACGTCACTATTTACTTCGAAAGAAAATATTTCGAATAATAGAAAGTGATCAAACACATTTNCGATGAAGTGATTGCAGCCTCTGCAGTCCTGCTCAGGTGCAAGGCCATCAGGAGTGTTGCGATGAAGTGATTGCAGCCTCTGCAGTCCTGCTCAGGTGCAAGGCCATCAGGAGTGTTGCGATGAAGTGATTGCAGCCTCTGCAGTCCTGCTCAGGTGCAAGGCCATCAGGAGTGTTGCGATGAAGTGATTGCAGCCTCTGCAGTCCTGCTCAGGTGCAAGGCCATCAGGAGTGTTGCGATGAAGTGATTGCAGCCTCTGCAGTCCTGCTCAGGTGCAAGGCCATCAGGAGTGTTGCGATGAAGTGATTGCAGCCTCTGCAGTCCTGCTCAGGTGCAAGGCCATCAGGAGTGTTGCGATGAAGTGATTGCAGCATCTGCAGTCCTGCTCAGGTGCAAGTCCATCAGGAGTGTTGCGATGAAGTGACTGTGCAGGCTCTGCAGTGGTTGTGAAATCAAAGTAAAGGAATCTGGATACACCGGAAGCGTCCAGTCGGAAAAGGCACGAGGTTTCCCTTCAAGATAAAAGAAAAACAGATAAAGCTTACACCTAGATATCCAGAAGAAACACCGCTAATACAACATAATACTCATTATTATATACCATTATTTAAAAAAATTGTATGTGTTTGTGTGTGTGCGCGAGTCTTCAGTGAAAGCCGTAATGATATTGTTTTACAGTGGTATACAGTTTTCATTGTTTTTTTTTAATGCGTGCTGTAAGATGATGTAAACATCAGTAACGGTAGTGAAAATTACAGCTTTCTCTGGGTTGACCTGTCCTGGCTGTCTACGTGTCTCGCGACGCGTGTCAACTGCTAGGCGCTCGCGGGGAGGATAATACGGCGGGGAGGTCAGCGAGGTTACACGTGTCAAGGTTGTGCCATTATTAAACACGAATACTGGAGTATATGAATTTTTTACTCGCAAAAACTCACTCCTGATCACACTTTCTGAAGCCAAGCCACGCCATTTTTATGTATATTATGAATACCACTCTGAAAGTCGAGAAATGCACAACAAAGTGTACGAAAAAGAGTTCAAGGGATAAATAATAATAATGAACAAATTTGCTCCCAAAAAATTATAATAAACTATGTTTCAATTTAAGACATTTTTTTGGTAGGCTAGAATTTGATCAAAACTGTTATAATTCACTGTAAAAGTTTTGATCTGTGAGGTTTTATTTAGCGTATGGCGATTGCAAAATGTGTTCAACCGTGTCCTATAGTGTGTCCACCCTCTGCGTGGACTAACGGTCTACTGATCTTGTAGTTGCTAGTAGCGTAGCTGTATCTTTATTGTGGACGCACGCATTAGCGAGTGTCCGGCTATCCTGCTCCAAGCGCCACTACCCTCCCCGCCCCGGTCTAACCTTCTCGTCAGCTTCCTACAGTAACTGAATTCGGTGAGAGCCTTCGTATGAACACATTAAAAAATGTAAATAAATAAAAAATATATATTTATTATTGTTTGGTAGGAAGTAAATGGATAATTTTAAGAACTACGATTGCTTATATATTTTGNATTTTGCCCTTTTTTTTTTTTTTTGTTTAATTATTATAATATTACATTTTTTTATTTTTGATCAGCATTTAAATTGATGGTGTAAAATATTAAAATTAGATTGCACATACTGCATATATTTTTTTGTAAATTTTTTAATGAAGATGATCGTTTTATATCTAAGTATGACGAGTGCACGTACATTTCCAATGCACTCACTATAAACCTTCAATGAGAATATCTCTTTTTCAATCCACATACGTCTGGGCCGACCATACTGTGACGTCCATTCGAAATCCTATCTGTAANATACACATATAACTGCTCTGTTTGTTATTTTATGTCACTCGTTTATAAGAAAATATTTTTTAACAGCTCTAAACATCAAAACATACCAGCTAAATAAAGAAAAAAAACATGCTTCTCTGTAATGCGGTTTTCACATTTAAAAGTAATAATAATAATAATTTACAAGGTAACGCTAGTTCACGTAACCATTATGGCGCTCAGGTGTGTTTGCATTGCATTAAATAAGACAAATTCACTGCGTTGGTAAAATTGTACATCACACTTACTATTTATATAACCATATTGTATGGTACTAACTGAGGTAAAAAAAACTATAATTTAAAGATATATATTTTCGAATAAATAGCTGAGGTTGAATACGCATATCTTTCCTATTCAAATCACGCTTTGATAGTGCAGTAAGTTAGATAAAAGTTTCTCAACAAAATACCGTATGTTATATTCAAATCTCCGTCAGACTGTGGCTGTAACACTTATTCCATCATTATTCTATATCTAATACCGTTTCCCAGAAGCAGGTTCCTGTATTATTTTCCAATGGTTCCCGTTAGAGGAACTTCCACCGATATGTGTTGTTGAGATTGCCTGAGAACCAGCGAGTTTGTATTGTTTAGGGTTTATTGTGTTATTTATTGTGTTTCTCTGTTGATGAAATACGTTTTCATTATTCCGTAGAGACATTTTTATTTTATCTAAACACCTGTACATTTACAATTCACGACGTTTACTTATTTATCGTTATAAAGTAAAACCACCAGAATTAACTAAATTTTATGTTATGTGTGTAGACTCAAATATTTCGTTTCTGTGTATCGTTAACATTTTTATACACTATTTAATTTATGTATTTAATTTCTAACTTATTTCAACCAAATATATTTTCAGTGTACCTGAATTTCATAGACACATCTGAATTTTTACGAAATGCTCGTGAGAGAAAATGTCATGGTATTTTAATGTTATTTTCCATTAAAATCAACATAAGTAATAAAACATATGTAATTGCATTAGCAGGAAATGCGCCTGAAATGCTCCTGTAGGGGTTCGACCAAATGATATAATTGTGGATAACTCCTCAACGACACAAGAAATGATTCTGGGAAGGGATGACGAGTTTATTATAAGCCTGTTTGCAAAGCTCGATGTATTTTACGACGCTCTTTTAGCGTCAGAGCTTTTAGATTCTAGGAAACAGCGGAGCATGCCTCTGCGAAGTTGCGCCAAAACCTGTTACAAAAATGGAAATAAAAGTGTTTTCCTGCCACATGAGACTCACTCGTTCAGTGTAACGCAACATCCATCTTTTATTTTAAGTATGCAATGTTTTGTAACATAAATTATACATGCAAATTACCTTTACAATCTTAGTTATGTTTAACGCGCAATGTAAGATCGCTCAACGTCAGGAACATTTGTTGTGTGCTATAATAACAAGCAATTAAAATGTTGCTCTTCGAAGTAGTAAATGATTTATTGACATTAAAAATATTAATAGCTCTTTTAGTCATAATCTTTACCTGCACCTGTAACACTTTTCTGTGAGAAGTAAAATATGAATTCACATTATTAATTATATGTTTTACATGAAAAATTCGTCACCCTTATCCGTATTTCATACATTCCTGTAATTGTGACTTTGGGTTTCTGTTTTGTTTATTTTTGTGAACTTTTATACACTGGCTGTAAGTATTTCTGTAATTTCAATAAAATAAAATGATATAAAAAATATTAATTTAAATTCTTCTGCGATGTACCAAATGTTTTCAAAGCAATATAATTCAGTAAATTAATTTCCAAAGAGTTATCAAGAGCAAAATAATGGCGGAGAAACAGAGAAACTATGTTGGTCTGCGACCTACAAATTAAAAAATTCTTATTACTTATTACCATACGGTTCACAGGAAATTCTACATTTTGTAATTTACAGTTTATTCTATTTCACGAACGAGTGCACCTTTCTGACAGCCAGTGTCTNACAAATTGAATAATTCTTATTTTTTATTACCATACGGTTCACAGGAAATACTACATTTTGTAATTTACAGTTTATTCTATTTCACGAACGAGTGCACCTTTCTGACAGCCAGTGTCTAGTGATGCATCACAACTGATAGGAACAATATCACACCTCGGAAAACTTAAATCAGCTGATGAACGTCGCCTTACTTAATTATATAGCTGCATTAAACATGGCTCCTTGAAACATTTTACAGACTAAACGTTACGTACACGACTTGTAGATGCATGTCAACACTAATAACGACCTGCTTCCAACTTCCTAACATAGTGTTCTACATCAGCCACGGGCGCCATACCAACTGTGGCACGGTAACAGACTCCGTGTGTGAATGTTTTCGTGTAGGAAATAGACGAATTGGTGTATTGTATCAAGAAAACCAAAAAAAATCGTATAGAAATAATGACAACAATACACATTTTGCTTTCCGTTACGTATTAAATTTTCAATAATATCTTTTAAAACATTAAAAATAAAACTCTTTTTTAAATCAATATTTTAAGTTTTACGTAAGAGTGGTTACAATCCCGAACCTATCATCCGCCCCTTTTCTTTTATTTCTTAGTGCCTTACGGAAGCTTCACGAAGTATATCCCAAGTGTGTGTATTTTATTTTCAGCGTTACATGTACTGCGCGTTAATTTCCAGACAATTTACACATTATTCAGCAAACACAACCTCTGCTTTTATTGTACAGTACTGACCCACGTAGTTNTGCCCCTTTTCTTTTATTTCTTAGTGCCTTACGGAAGCTTCACGAAGTATATCCCAAGTGTGTGTATTTTATTTTCAGCGTTACATGTACTGCGCTTAATTTCCAGACAATTTACACATTATTCAGCAAACACAACCTCTGCTTTTATTGTACAGTACTGACCCACGTAGTTGCTAGAAAATGATCAAATAATTTGTCATTTACAGTCTTGCTGGTTCATTCACTTATTTGGTTGTAATTTTAATCAACGACAAAATAAGTAACATATATTCTTTCATGTCACATTAAGATACTTTCGAGCCAGGCGGCTGCTATTTTCCAATAAGCGAGAAAAATTTCAACTCCAGATTATTTATGGTCATTTACTTCCGGTTTACAAACAAAAGTTTTTTTTCGTATTAATTGTTTACGTTCTATATTCAAGATGCGTTTTAAAAGTTTATATACAACTATTTAAAAAAAGTCTTCAGGCTTATTTGAAAACTTTGTCAGCATGAAAATGTTAAATCTGATTCAGTGCCGTATTTGGTGTTGTCTGATGGCTACGTCGGAAATGTTATTGGTTGGAAACATGCATGCATGCGTGGTCTACGTGCGTATAGATGCAGACATGCGTCCATTCAGGTAAACACTGGTATCGCGCACACCTGTCACACATAATACGCATAGGAAAACACATACCGCATAAGACTACCTCTTTAAGAAGAGTGAGCTAAGCTAAGAAAATTAGCATGCGATAAAAATACTGCCTTCCTCCCGCGCGTTACATGACTGAAGATCACTTTCAGTTTACGCGTTTGTCGTGGCCAATCATTGCCTCTCTCACATGTAATAACAATTGTTCTCGAGAACGAATTACTATATCAAAGCCTTCCACATAGGCCTTTCCTAATGCCATTTCAAACTTTTGAAAACTGTGAAAAATATATATAATGCAGTTTTTGCTAGGCAGTGAAAACTTTACTTGGTTGGTTCAAAGGAGTCACCTGATTTAAGTAAATTTTTTAATTTTCTGTCTACGAAAGGTTTGTAGGGCTATTTGTTCTTCAATGCAGTACCAGCTCAGCTCTTTCTTGTCTCGTTGTCCTAAAGAGTGGTTTGTTGTCTATTGCAATTTTCTTTAAACCGTTTACGTAAATAACCCGCCTGCTTTTCATGAAACGTAAGAGTAACTTACTGAACAAATATGTTAACATTCTTGAAAGTAACAACCTGTTACTTCTGTCTCCGAAATAAAAATTATGTATTCAAGTCTGACGTGTTTGCCCTTCGGCAAATATGTACATTATAAATAATAAAATTTATTCTTAACTTCTACTCATTGTTATGCCCTGGGTAACGAAATTAATTTTTAAAGATAGAGGTAAGCAAAAATTACAAGTAATACTATTTATTTATGGGTCTTTTGTTTGGTAGCGAAGTTAATGCAGCAGGCTTGTATTGCGCCTACCCACTTTTAAACCCCCATATAAACTTTCAATTTATAGTGCACAGAGAAAAACAAAACGTTACGTACATTAACTGCAATACAAAAAGTTCCAGAAGTTTGTAGTGATAAATTTTACAGAATCACATTACAAAGCTATTTTATACTTACATTTGCGGATTTAAAATATGGCAGTTTGTATCTGTACGTTAAAGCTAACACAAGTAACATAGGTTTCCCGTTAAATATCCCAAGCAATTTAAAGTTTAACACTTGCGGGTTACATTAATGAATATTTTTTTAAGTGCATGATTTTGTTTAGTAGGGCGCTATCGTCACCTATACAGACCATCAAATAAAATCATTCGTTGTTACGAAGTGTTTTGCGAAATTTTTTATGTAAAATGCATGTCAAATTATTAACAAAATTCGTATTACAACGTTAGAAGTGCTGCTGTATCGGCAGATTATTAAACTAAAAAACGGGCCATGTTTTTAAAAACAGTTTCACTACATTTCTATAAACGAAAACATTTTGCTAACATTACATCACTACGAAACAAGATCATTGGTGCAAACATTATGCACTAAAATCGTGAAAAATAATAGAATTCCTGATCAATTTCCCAGAAATAAACACGGCCTATATAAGTTTCATTATCGAATGAAAATGCATTCACATTCGTTCCTTTTTACTCAACAGTAACTCACTTGCCGTTTCACACATTACAATTTCGAGCCAACACCTCAATCGGCGTATATAAACAAATGCACTTTTTTATTGCCATAATTTTATATAAACGTAAAAATAACGAATCTTAAATGCTCCCGACCACTGTATTGAGTAGCGAAAGGTTTACAAAAATGCATTATTGGCTTTCCGAATGTGCATATCTTCCATACTGGCATCTGCGTTGTCATACACATGGCCGGAGTACTGCTAACCCTCGAACACATCGTTATCGCAGAGAGCAATCGGCTAGAAGCTGCGGATCATTAGAGAGGTAAGCGGATTACCTGGCACTCAGTGTTTCCGAGAATGGATGGCATACGCTGTCTGTGTTTGATAGAGGTCGACCGGCGTGGGGGGGGGGGGGATACGACTGTGGTGCCATCTAGCGAATGGTACGGAAGNTACCTCCCACTTGACTTTCTCCTCAAGTTCTACTTTCTGGATATTCCTTCACCTCGCGAAAAATTACACCGGAGGGACAGCGCACCGTATTCCTCCGCACTCAGTTTGATATTATTTTGCATGAGAACTATTTCTTACCAAGCGTTACCAACACACCTATTTTCTCCCTGTCTTTGTACATATTTAGTTATAAATGAAATATAATAATTTGTAGATAAAATGTAAGTGAAACTTTTATTTAACGAAAAATAACGTGCTTTTATGTTATCAGAAGTATAACACGCTTGTGATGCGTGTTATATTTAGGAAACGACCGAACACGCCGACACATGAAGAGATTTTGAAAAGGTTTGATTCAAAAAGTTTTAAGAAACCACGAATGGACCACAGCAACATATCAGAAAGTACGCAGGGACGTGACATGGCAAATTCTCTGATTGCCTGCACGAGGTTCTGGGAACGGGCCTTGTCTCTCATTGACTACTGCGTTATTGGAAAGGTCCGCCCTATTGGCTGGGCTGCAGGCTGGCAAGTAAGTTACCGGGCGCTGATTGGCTAGCGGCGTTCCGACATGCTGCTGGCCAGTCACGCCAATTTACTGGCGTGTGCGGGCTGGAGTTCGCGGAGTAAGCGGCTATTTTGTCTCTGTATTCTTATCTACTCTGTGTTGCAACGTTGTTCATCGTTTCCCTTCCCGTTCCTCCTGGCGTGTGCACTGTATCACGTGCAGTGGACCTGCCCAGTGTTGGATTACCTCCGTCAAGTGGGACGGTGGAGCAGACGAATCGTTATATATTTCTCTCTCTATCTCCCTCTCTCTCTCTCTCTCTCTCTCCCAATTCTTACGTCTGCCTGCGTCCTTGCCCTGTTGGGCCTCCGCAATCCACTTCCTTCGGCTGTCTTCGCCGCTTCCTCGCACTCGCAAATCCTCCCCCACTCACCAACTTTTTTTCCTTCACTTCTTCACTCTCTCTCTCTCTCTCTCTCCGTGACCTTATCCGAGTTCTTCCCCCACCCCCCACGACATACGACGCTTACTCACTTNCTCTCTCTCTCTCTCTCTCCGTGACCTTATCCGAGTTCTTCCCCCACCCCCCACGACATACGACGCTTACTCACTTTCTCCGTCTCTCACCATCGCTCTTCCTCCCTCTCGCAGCGGGATTCTTGGCAGCCGGCAGAAACAAAACACTATCGAACAGCTTGATGTGGCCCATCTCCTTTCGCTTCTTGAGGTTCCCCCCACCCCCCATCCTCCCTCCTTCTTCTAACTGCTTTAACAAATCTTCCACCGCTCCTTTCCCATCCCATTGTGCTAGCTGGCAGCGCTAACGTCTTCGCCCCCTCCCCTCCCCCCTCTCGTGCACACACATAATAACCTCAACATCCAACCGCCTAACTCTCCAGCCCCTCTCCGACTCTTCAGGCTAGCACACTTACAGGAAAGCCCATTTGTTGACATACGCGCCTCTATTACTGTAGTTGAAAACATATGCCGCCCGTGGGTTTAGAAGATTTCTGCTGTCGCGATCTTTCGCTGCTCTCGTAATTCCAATTCAGTAGAATTTCGACAACGTAAACCAAACGAGTAAAATTAAGTAAAATAATTTTTATACTAAAAATACATATTTGAATAATGTTACAGCATTATACTCATGCAAAAAATGTACGTTGTTAACTCAATCTCAGGAATAGTAATAGGATTCGTCGATGGCGACGATATTACAAATTAGTAATACAAAATATTTATATATGGCAGACCAAGCATGCTAGAACTATAGATTAATAATGAAGTAGACATGTTCTCGTCTTCCGTGCGTACCGTCACTTTGGCTCGATAACTGTATATACATATATACAATTCACATTTGTTCAGCAATAACAAATGTTTGTTTAACATTTGATTTTACAAGCCCGAGGTTTTATGGAAAAACTATAACAGTTTTGCATAACTTTATTACATCGTATTTGTACTACAACTTAGTCAAGAGTAGTGCATCGTCGTATCGAAATACCTATTTAAGTAAACATTTATTTTATCCTCAGTCAGAGCCATGTTCTTTTGTGACTGCTGTGTAGCAAGACACGCGTGTAACAGTGTGGGTGAACATCATTGCCAGCTTATGTTTATTTCTATCTCTATATGACTTGCTGATAAGATGTTCTCTTTCGTACCCACATTCAGTTATGGTTTCTGGTGTTGCAAATTAAGCATTTGTTGATGAGTCCTTGTACTTAAGATGGAAAAGAACTTGTTCCATTAACACACAACCATTGCTGTAGGCTTTGTGTTCGGCGGACAGTGATATGAACCAGTCTTAACGTAGCGGAGTTGCATGATTTAAGAATCAGTTTTAATACACATCAGTGTTGTTACGAATGTTAGATTTCCCAAATTCGCGAATGCGAATTCGAATATTAATCTCCAATATTCGCGATNATCAGTGTTGTTACGAATGTTAGATTTCCCAAATTCGCGAATGCGAATTCGAATATTAATCTCCAATATTCGCGAATGCGAATGCGAATATTGGCTTTTTCAATATGGCGCCCAAAGCATGCGCCCGCGAACTCACATTTTGACCGCGCGTTTAGGACCGGCCATGTTTAAACCGAAAGTAGCCGATACTGCACGAAGTAAACAAACCGTGATTGCTCGCTCATTGAATAAAGTTACCTGCTAATAGTTTTTTCGTAATGATTTGTTTTGAGGTTACTTACGTTTATTTGTTGAATTTCTATATAAACCATTGTTAAATTGTTATAAAGTGATAAGTGATATTTCAACATAAGTAAGTCGTATGTTAGCGGAGTTTGGACTTATTTTACAATATGTGATGCTGAAAATGTGAATTACAAGATATGTAACAAACAATACTCGTGCAAAGGAAGATCAACTAGTGCTATGAGAAATCACCTGGAAGCTATGCATAAAAATGAGTATCATGAATTAAAAAAACGGGAAAATGAAAAGCGGAATGCTTCTACAACAAATGCTTTGGCGTCCTCTTCGCGACAATGTACTAAAACCGACCTAAAACAAATGTATTTGACTGATTGCGTCGAAAAAACTAAAAAGTGGGATAATAACAAAGCCAAGACGGTGGAATGCGTTGGATTTGTCAGATCGATGAACCACCGATGTCCGTCGTATAATTTAAAAACTCGACATTTGACTTAGTTTATATGCGAGAATTTCTACGGCAAGGTAAAAGATAAAGTTTTGGAATGAATCAAATAATTGGCGTTTACAACTGATATCTGGTCTGATTCTTGTTCGGGAGTATCGTTGCTGAGTTTTACATGTCACGGCGTAATAAAAGAATTTGAAAGAAAAATGATTAAGTTAAAAGCAGAGGTATTTAACGATGGCCGACATACTGGTTAAAATATAGCTATAAAACTTGAAACCATGTTGTCATTATGGGAAATACCCAAAGAAAAAGTTCAATGCATTGTTATGGATGGTGGTACTAGCATGAAAAATGGTATTTCCTTGTTATTCATTAAAGACATTGATTGTTCATTACACAAAATTCAAATAGTTGTCAATGAGGGGCTTAAGACACAAGATTCTGTTATTGCAGTGATTACAGAAAGTAAACAGATGGCAACTAATTTTTACCACTCAAATATTGCTCAAGATGAACTTGCTGCTCTACAAGAAAGGCTCAATCAACGAAGGCTTAAGATTATACAAGAGTGTGTTACAAGATGGAATAGCAACTTTTATATGTTGGAGCGCATTTTGAAAAACTAAGATTCGTTGTGTCTTTACGCTTCCACAAATAACAAAATTTTACAACTAACTTCCCAAGAGCGGATAATTGTGGAAAAACTAATTACTTCGCTCAGGCCTTTTGAAGAAATTGCAAAAGAACTAAGTGCAGCCAATATTTCCATATCTTCAGTAATTCCATTATTGGCCACCTTGGAAAAGGTAATTGATGAATTTGATGTGACTGACGAATGCATCGGAAACACGATTCTTGTTCTAAAACAAGAATTAAGTCGCAGACTTTCTCATTTGGAAAAGGACGTATTGCTTGCTACGGCTACTTTCATTAACCCGAGATACAAAGTGAAATTTTCCAAAAATTCTTTAACCAAAGATCAAGTTGTGAAAACGATTTTAGAATCCATTGGACACTATGAATCAAGCCTATCTTTTTGTTCAAATCCTAAGCGTGCCAGAATGACTAATCATGGGATTGAAACCTCTGGATCCAGTGCCTGTCTATCAGGGAAATCTACATATTTAAGAGACGCCATGAAATTGCTGTTGGATTCCAGTGAAAGTGAAGAAGGAGAAAATTAAAGTCCAAACCCTATAGAAGTTTTGATTAAAAAAACCATCAATGAATATTTATTAGATAAACGTGTGGAAAATGATGTAGACCCACTTACATGGTGGAAAGTGAAAAATAAGAAGTATGGTATTCTTTCTCCTATAGTCTGACAATATTTAGTAACACCACCCACCAGTGTACCTAGCGAACGAGTTTTTAGTGGGGCAGGTCTTCTTTACACACCCCTCCGAAATAGACTGCAAGGAGAAAAGGCATCAAAACTTTTATTTTTGAAGTTTAATATTCTTCTACTACAATTTAATTACTAAGTGTTNGAAATAGACTGCAAGGAGAAAAGGCATCAAAACTTTTATTTTTGAAGTTTAATATTCTTTTACTACAATTTAATTACTAAGTGTTTTATGAAACTTAACTTACTTGAGTATATTTGGTAATTATATTGTAACTTAATTACCATCATATATTTTATAGTTTATCTATTATTATTTTGAATTCAAGAAGAAATGTTAAATTGTTGTGTTAAAAATAATATAACTAGAACCAAAGTTAAAATATACATGTTAATTTGAAGAAGATTATTTTTGGTTTTAATTAAAAAGAAGAAATGTTTTCGTTTCCTTTCTCAAAAAAGATATTGTTAACTTCATTTATAAGTGGTAGATTTAATGTAGAATACGATTAGATACATAAATTTCTAGTAGATTTAATATTATTTAGATATCTATCAAGTTGCATTTGTGCTCTCACAAAAAATTTCTTTTAAAGTGAATTAGTTTAATTAAAATGTGGTAACATATTTACCTCCATTGTTTTGTGTTTAAGAAGTTCGAAATTTTTTTGTTTTCATACAATTGGTATTTTAGTTTGCAAGTTTAGGTAATTACCTACCAAAATTTTATATTTTCTTACATAAATAAGAATAAAAGATTATTAAAAGCGTCTGCATGTACGTATTGAGTAATATCAAAACTCTTCCTCAATTAAAATTTTTTTATTAAAATAAAAATACCTAAATAAAAATATCATAAATCTTAGCAGTTGCATTGTTATTTCCTAATATTTTCATTTTTCATTGCCTAATACATTCGCTACATATTAGCATATTTTTTTGCAAATGCGTATGCGAATATTAAAAAACATGCTAATATTCGCGAATGTGAATGCGAATATTCGTAACAACACTAACACATATAAGCGTAAGAATCAGCTAATTAAAAAAAATTACTTTTTTAATGGTTTCACTTGACCGGCGGATGAATGAAGTGATCAGGCCAATGGAAACGGTAATTCTTTATATGGCGGAAGATTACACACTGTGCATACAAATATATCTTAAGCGCGGATTTCAAAAGTGCTCAGTGTTACGCGAACAGCCTACAGTGAAATTGAAGCCTCGCGATCCATTGTAAAAAGACTTGGCTGCAATTAGTATCCATTCAAGAGGCGTAAAAGTGGTGTAATTCGCACACGAACGATAATTAAGTCTTGCTTGCGGAGGTCGTTTGAATCAATAACCGTGCATTGTTATTAACTCGTATTGGCTATACAGCAAACAATGGCGCAAACTAATTGTCCGTTTAAAAACTAATAATAGGTTTTTGCAACCACATATTGACGAATTCTTGTAGAGTTGCAGGCGTCTGTCGCCTCGCAAAATCACCTATTGTGAATATACAAGAGCTCCCTGATCTCTTAAAAGAAACCCACTTGTGTGAATAGTGACAGAGCGTTTAACGCTATTGGAAATATTTAGCAAACTGCTGACTGAGTCACGCCAATCTCTATTTTTGGCAATTGCGTCCATCCTGATGTTCGACGAAGGCTTATAGCGAACGTTAAAAAAAAAAAATATATATATAGGTATATATATATATATTTTTTTTT
>NQII01001606.1:252777-271217 GCA_002778355.1 Clitarchus hookeri
GATTACCGGCGGGTTCGCTCCCGGATTTTCGCAAGTGGGAATCGTGCTGAACGATGCCCGTGGTCGGCGGAATTTCTCGGGGATCTCTCGTCAAACTGCAATCTAAGACTGATGATACTTGTAGCATCGAGGAGGAAGTCGTGAGCATAACATCGACCAGCTGGTGAAGTGTACAATTTCATCCGTGGCTGGTAGAGACCAGAAAAATTCGCGAGTTCAATGACCTGCAGGCTAGACTCTACAGTCTTATGTGCAGATACGCCGATATTAACTGCACATTGGTTGTCTGCCGTCACAGTGGAAGGCAACGATTAGGCAAGCGTTCTCGAGGAGTCAAACAACGTGTGGACCAATTGGCTAAAGTTATATAAACACACATGGTTTGAATTCTAGCTTGCACCAAAATGAATCCGCGAATTTTTTCAGGTCTCTACCTATCAGTATCACACTTCAAGTGTTTTGGGAACGCACAAATAATGAAAACGAACTTACAGTAATTATATAATTCACATTGACATAAATTACCATGAATTACTTCAAGGAATTGTTAAAGTCACGCTATGCAATTATATTGCAAATTCTTAAAAATTGCTTAAAATATGTAAATTTTTGCATATTTTTAATTTGTAAAAACTGGGTTTTTTTTTTTTTTTTTTTTTTTTTTTTTTTTGTAAAATGAGTTTTGTTAAATTTACCTTACGTCAAGACCTTTTAGTCGACCTTGTTAAATTTTCTGTAAATTATTTAAGTTTACTTCATTTGTGCATTCCAAAAACATTAAGGCTGTAATTTCGATGTACCGTGATGCAAAAACTATTAGATCTAAAATAATTTCATGCTAGTGGCCCTAATTATAAGTAGTGGCCACTTGTTAATCGCAAAAATATTTATACGCAGACTATATTTCAACGTGCTATGTGCACACTTACAAATCTCATTTTGTTATTGGCCGCATGTTTGTGCGAGAAGGCATTCCCTTCTTTGACTGGGCAAGTCGAAATTGAATTAGTCCAACACTGAATGTCCGTGTTTGTCTGACAGACAGCTAAGACACGTGAGTGTTAAAATCATCCAACCACGAAAGTGGTTCAGAACTAGCGAGTTTTCCAGTACAACTAGCCGTGGAATCTTCTCACGATAAACAGTTACCCCTGACTATAAGTAGAGACCCAGAAATGTCACGGGTTCATCCGACAACAAAGTAGACTCCACAATATTTTTACATTCTAGCCTCAGTTAATAAATAGTTGATTGACTGTTGCTCCAGCTCAACGCCCGACCTGGTAGCACGGGACTCGGCGCTTGTTTTCTTTGTATGTCCGTTGTTCGTCCAAATTTGTCCGGGGAGCGTCTAGCAAACTGTGGTCCGATATAAATAGTACCGAAATGAACACTTGGTTCAAGTTTGACATGTCCTCGAATGAATTCGCGGAAAATTCCCGGCCTCTACTTACAAGTAATGTCCAAGTGGATTTCTCGGTGACCCTTCAAGCTCCTGAGCAGCTTTCTGGTTNTCCCGGCCTCTACTTACAAGTAATGTCCAAGTGGATTTCTCGGTGACCCTTCAAGCTCCTGAGCAGCTTTCTGGTTAACTGTACAAGAGTTTACATTTCCGTGGGAGTGAAACGTGTGTCGTGGCCCAAGTGTACTGGGTGAGCGGTTAGCCTGCTCGCCTCCCACTAAGGCGAACCGGGTCCAATCCCCGGCCATGTCACTCCCGGATTCTCGCACGTAGGAATCGTGCCGGACGATGGTCGATCGACCTCATCGGCTCTCAAGACCTCGCTGTTAGGAGCCAACCAAATCTCTTTACTCGCTCACGAGAACTGCACACGGTTGTTATTCCCGCAGTGCCGTCGGCGTGCACAAAGGAAATTGGAAGGAGGAAGCCGGGAAGGAAGAGAAGAAATGGCTAGAGCTTGCCAGTTGAGAGGAAGAGACGACGGACCGGATGTCGTTTCCCCCGACGTCCCGTGGCTTTGTCGCTGCCACTCTTGGAGTTTGTCTTCCTGTCGGCCGCCTGCCACGTCTCTCCTCTGGCGTGGACTAGCTGGCTGGCCTTCTTGCACTGCGCTGTACCCCCCTCCGTGTGAAGGGACCATAGACTAAAGATGAGGTACAGCGATCTCGCTGGCTGCACACGACCTATTTCTATGCCCCAATATCGAGCTGCTTTTCTGCCAATACAATGTGCAAAACTGGCGTGGATTGGATTTGAGGTTAGAATATTGTTTTGTAAACATGTGCTTTGAGATGTATGTATAATTTCTCTAACCTGTTAGTACTGCAATCTGATTAAATTAAAATTGGTAGAAGTATATCATACATACAGAAATGCTTGTCATTACAAAATTGATAATTAAACAAACACTCTCATCACTGTCGACCATGTGACTTTGACAGTTGTGTTCGTTTGGGGTAGGTCAGTGTTGTGCGCCTACATGCGCAGAAGATTGCGCAGAAGACGAATAATCGGTCCGCCTCATCTTTAGTCTATGGAGGAGACACTCGCGTGGAGCTGCTTCATGTAAACTCATATCTTTCGGAAGTTATGTTTAGTCCAGAACCCTCTCACCGCTGGATATCAGAACTGAGGGAGCGAATGAAAAAGTAGTGAAATGGAGGGTCGATGAAGGTGAAGTGAGGCGTGTATGGAGCAGCACCGGAATGCAAGGGCAGGGGGTATACAGGAGATCCCGAGAAAACCCACCGACCAGCGGCATCGATCGGTACGATATTCTCACATGTGAAAATCCGCGAGCNCACTGTCGACCATGTGACTTTGACAGTTGTGTTCGTTTGGGGTAGGTCAGTGTTGTGCGCCTACATGCGCAGAAGGCGAATAATCGGTCCGCCTCATCTTTAGTCTATGGAGGAGACACTCGCGTGGAACTGCTTCCATGTAAACTCAGCTCTTTTGGAAGTTATGTTTAGTCCAGGACCCTCTCACCACTGGATATCAGAACTGAGGGAGCGAATGGAAAAGAAGTGAAATGGAGGACCGATGATGATGAAGTGAGGCGTGTATGGAGCAGCACTGGAATGCAAGGGCGGGTAGGTAAACAGGAGATCCCGAGAAAACCCACCGACCAGCGGCATCGATCGGTACGATATTCTCACATGTGAAAATCCGCGAGCNACAGGAGATCCCGAGAAAACCCACCGACCAGCGGCATCGATCGGTACGATATTCTCACATGTGAAAATCCGCGAGCGACCCCACCTGGAATCGAACCTAGTTCGCCTAGGTGGGGAGGGGGGGATGTGGTAGTCTTATCACTACACCACCGCGGCTCCTGCGTAGAAGTACATCATCAACGTAGTAAGTAGATAGTGTACTTTGTAATGCACAGAAGTAGTTCAAAGTGGCAGTGCCAGGAATAGAAGGGGAACTGGTGGTCGGTAGTACCAACGGCAGCGCTTCAATACAATAGGCCACGTGGCGGTCGCAGTACATGAAATATTAATACAATTAATTAAGTGGTGAAGTTAGGACAATCCCCCAACAAGGAGGCGATAGTAAAAAAAATGAAGTCCAGAGACGTATCCTAATTGGGGTTTGGGGGTTTCGGGAGATGTGACTACAAACACCCCCCCCCCCCCATATCATTACTTCTTCCTTTTACTCCTAAAGTTGTCAACAATTAGTATTAATGTTATTAATAAGTCTATCATCGTGATAAAATATGTAATTGCTCTTCACTTAGATGCATTTTATTATACAGTGAGGTAATATTCTCCTAGCATTTGTCCTCATCAACACGTATTTCAGAACCGCTAAAGCCAGCATGAGTAACCTCACTCCCTTAACTCCGCTCAGTGTGACCCCCCCCTCCCCTCCCCCCTCTGCTCGCTCAATAAAGCTTGAGAAATTTATGGCTACGCCACTGTCAGCTGTCAGGTTGTAGTCCATTCGTGGTACTTCCAACTTTTTTGAAGCCCTGCTTCAGATCTACTTTCAGGCTATTCCTCCGCCTCATGCAAACAAAGCTCAACTAAGTATAGAAAATTTGCATCAAAGGGACCACACGCCGCATTCGTGCGCACTCTGCTTATGAATATTTTGCGTGAGAACTTCTTCTTACAGGGCACTACCAATACACCTATTTATATCTGTTTTTATTCGTATTAATTATAAATAAAATATGTTACAATCAATAGATAAAATTAAAAATATGAACAAATATAAGATTATTTCATGTTAAAGGAAGTATTAAAATCTTGTGACGAACGTTTTGTCTAGGATACACCCAAGTACGTAATACATGAGGTAATTTTTCAATGACTTGATCCAAAGAGCATGATGATGCGGCGAATAGACTATAGCAATTTTTCTGTGCTCACTGTCCAACGTCTCTTGAGTACACATCGGTTTTCCTAGCGGTGCTTTGAGTCGCAGCGTTTTACGTAAATGCCTCGCGTAAAAATCGGAGCGCACAGTAGACTTCAATACTATACACACACCTCAGCTGTTGTTATACCTCCATTGGCTGCTGGTGCCGTGTCCACCCGCCTTTGAACAAGCCACCCAGGACTAAGTAACTCAGACACTGAACCTTCGTGATTCGTGCGCAAACGGTAAACACCGTCCAGAACATTTTTTAGCCAATCAAAGAAGCTGGACGACCCTTCCACTGTCACAGCAGACAACCAATGTGCAGGTGATATCTGCATATTTGTCCATACGAATGTGCCGTCTAGCATATAGGTCATTGAACTCGCGAATTTTTCAGGATTCTACACATTAAATATGCACTTGGGGTGCATTTATCCTGCGATTAATTCGCAACCCCCTAAGGGCGAATTTCGCGAACATTTGCCCGTGGGCGATAAATTCTAATGCTATTTAATTCACATTCTAACGCTTGATTCCTATCCTAATTACACAGATCTCTCTAGGGACACCACAGGCACTCGGTTGGATCACTCGGTATCGGGTCATGACCCGTTCCCCCGTGAACGATGCGGACACGCATCGGGACGCACGACGTGGGTGTTCCACGGGCCGCACTGGTGCAGCGACTGTGGGCCGATGACGTCATGACAGTGGCCGTGCCAGACCGCGCGGGAGTGGTCCATGTCAAGGTCAGAAATTCTTATTTACATCTTTATAAACAAGCGTTGCGTATTTCGTTGACTAAAACAGTTGAAATGAATTACTTACAGCTAAAATGTGAGGTAGTTTTGGCCTAGAAAGCTAGGCCTTTATAAACTCATTCTAACACTGAAACAGTTTAAACAAATATGGCGCTTGGTCAAAGAGTGTGAGAGCACGCCCGCGAGTACACAACATCGCGCTCTCTCTCTCTCTCTCTCTCTCTCTCTCTCTCTGTGCTGTCACTCTCTCGCTCTCTCTCCGAAGAAATGAGACGACCAGAGTGTTTTGTCTCCGACGTCGTAATGACGTGGTCGTGAGAGCGAGAGAGCACGAGATAGAGAGAGCTCTTGGGGCTAATTGAGACACGCCCTGTGGGATACAGTAAATACACACACTTTATAGTTTCATAAACAAGTTTCTCAATTGACGGTGCCGCGGTGGCTCAGCGGCTAGGTGAACCGGGTTCAATTATGCTCTTAAAACCCTTCTGTTAAAAGCCGCCCAATACTCTCCATTCTCACTCAGAAGCGCAGTACAGCATTAAACACCGACTCAGAGCATTAGTAACAAGCTAAGGCAAAACTCTTATTATTACTAATACTATATTTATGGAAGTGCTTTTCGCTATACATGATAGAGAACAGGGAATGATGTTTATCGTGGGTTTAGGCTTACACGATGTTGAAAGTACTTTCGAGTGAACTGCTAAAAGAACCCGCTAATTTCGTGAGTCTCGATTTTATTATTGCCAATGAGCGTTTACTAAAACTTCAATTGACCACGAGACTAGCGAGCTTTTACGTTTATTTTCCCCAGTTCGCTCGCAAAAATAAAGAATAAAAACGTGAAAGCGCTGTGAGGGGCCGGTCAACGTTTAACCGCACAAAACTACGATCAGACAGGATACACGCNAATAAAAACGTGAAAGCGCTGTGAGGGGCCGGTCAACGTTTAACCGCACAAAACTACGATCAGACAGGATACACGCCTTTCCAATTAGCTGTCAAACTCAGTTGAACTGCGATGACCTTTTCGATACACGCTTCCAGTGAATACAAAAAGAGGGGGAAAAAAAAAATTGCCGGTGTGTTGCTGCTTTCGGTCCGCGCATTGATTCATCAAGAGAGGATTATTAAACCGTCAACCGAACAACTGTGCGTGAGCGTAGAACATTGACGCACCGTCGAGTGACACCGCGACAAACGATAATTCCCGTCGTTGGAGCAGGTCAAACCAGCCCGCTTCTATCTGAACTTCGTAGTGGTTCAGTCTCGCCAACTATCCGCCTCTTTAGTGAACCAAGATTCCNAATCCTTGTGCAGCCTTTCCCCTAAAGCCCGCGCATCAAAGCCGCGGTGTTAGGGAGACAGATAATCTGCTCATATTTTCACGGTGCGTAGTAGCGGTGAAGAGGAAAGAGGGGGTGAGTTGGTTGCCATGGTAACAACCCACCCCTCGCTTGCCATTCCCTCCCTCACCAACCCCCTTCAGAGCCCAGCACGGTAAGTCATCCTTGTTCTGTCACTCTCGGAGACTCCCCCACCCTGGGAGGGGTAATGGGACATGAATACAGCGATATGACAGCAGTCGGCGCTACTTCCATCCTCCCCTCTTCCACATCTCATCCCCCTCCAAGCCCCGTCATCCCTCCTTCTTCCCACCTTTCCATTCCATCGTGCATCAGCGCAAATAAAACAAGCCCGAGGGAAAAGGGAAGGATGCGTCATTCCGTTGTAGAAAGTATCCGAGTGAGTATTAAAGTGGTTGGTAGGAAATTAAAATCGCGGTGGGGTGAGAGGGGCAAAGGCAAGTTCCTGGATAGGGGGTTAAAAAAAGGAGAATATAAAAAAAACCTTGGGTGAGGAAGAAAACTCATTTTTCTCCCTCCCCAACTCCCCAGCGCGCTCGCTTTGTGAAGCAGTTTTTTTTTTAAATCACAGGACGTATTGTGCACTTTTAATTCGTTTTAATAATGATAAATTTTTTTTGCGTCTTTACGGGCGTGTGCTGTTGCTGTCACTGTGTTGTTTGTTGGGATAAAAAAAATTAAAAAAACCTGTCTCTTTGCATAAAGTGAGCATCAATGCGCATCAGTATACTTCACGCTAGTAGATTTGTAGAGCGATCGTACATCAGAAGAAGACTTACGAATTTCGAATTTGTATCACATAACTTCATTAGAGAATATATATAAGCATTGTATCATTCATATTTGCGGAAGACAAAATAAAACGTTTTCATCATATTTAAAATTTCTTTTTTTCTGAAAATAAAATGTTGATGTTTGTGTAATTCNAGACAAAATAAAACGTTTTCATCATATTTAAAATTTCTTTTTTTCTGAAAATAAAATGTTGATGTTTGTGTAATTTCTCAAATCTGCATGCTGAATTCAACGCCTCATTGTATGTTTAAGGGGTCCGACTGCCTACATCGTTTTTCTCCTTTATTTAGCCGAGAAATGCGGGAGCTAGAAGGATTACACTGGCACGCGCTACAAGATGGTCACCGCCGCTACGCGCGCAGTGTTCTCCTCGCACTACGTGCACCTGTACGCGACATTCAGAGGTGATCCTATAATTATATTGACGAAAAGTTTGTTGCAAAGTTCTATACAGGCTCCTGTCGTAGTTTGTCTCGTCTTCGGCTAATATGTTATAAGATGTGGTGGTCCGAAAAAAAAAAAACCGTTTTTAACTACATTGGAGGACTGCAAAATAATACCTGCAGCATGCTTGGCAACTTCAAAGTACCATTCAGTCCTTGTCTGGGGTATGATCTCTCTTCGTAGGTGAACGGAGTGGGAGCACGTTTAATAGTTTCGTCAAAAAACCAAGATTGTAACGACCACGTTGATTAGGGCACATTTAAAACGCCACCTCATTTTCTGACTAGTATTAACATATCCATTTCATGGCAAGGTAACAGAGAGATGAATAACACAATACAAAGTTTTCGTACCACGGCATAGACCAATCAACAAATTACAGCGGTTCGAGTACATAGACGCCTGTGAAGTCTGACGTTCTGCCGAATCAATTCGCGAAACACACGTGGCCCAACCAATTGCAAAAGTGACACAACCCCCCTTTCTGTCCGGGACTCGTTTACGACCTCGAGTGTCGTAATAATGTAATACACTCAAGAGCCAAAAAAAAAACTGGTATAGGCGTGCGTATGCAAATATCGGAGGTATGGAACCAATCAGAGTAACGCAATGCGGTCGGCAGCTAGATCGGTTACTGCTGCTACAATGGCAGGTTATCAAGATTTAAGTGAGTTTGAACGTGGTGTTATAGTCGGTGCAGGAGAGATGGGACATAGCATCTCCGAGGTAGCGATAACATTTGGATGTTCGCGTACGACCATTTCACGAGTGTACTGTGAATATTGGGAATCTGGTAAAACATCACATCTTCGACATCGCTGCGGCCGGAAAAAGATCGTGAAAGAACGGGACAAACGACGGCTGACGAGAATCATTAAACGTGACAGACGTGCAACCCTTTCTCAAATTGGCGCAGATTGGATTTGTGGACTGCCCTGCAGGATTCATGATGTGAATTGCCTCCTGCATACCTTCAGATATTAGTCGAGTCCATGCCACGTCGTCTTGCGGCACTTCTGCGTGCTCTGGGGGCTCTGCACGATATTAGGCAGGTGTACCAGTTTTTTGGCTCTTCAGTATAGTTCGGTGAGCGCTCAACTTTTGTTGAGCATGCTTCTCACAAAATCATTGAGCAATATACTGTCTGTTTGCTGTTATCACCACTGCTCGTTCAAAGACGAGAGGTATAATTTATTTGCGGTTTATTCACACTTTTTTAAATAAAACCTTCGAAAAATTGCTTTATATATGGGTGCGATCATGCGGTCCGTTGTCCCTTTGGTATACGTTTCTAGAATTACCTGATCTTTGTTGGCATGGGTTTGAGGGAACAGTCTAAATGTAGAACTTTAACACAGTTTCAGAAAATTTTGAATTAACACATTTAGACCCTTTGTACACACTTGTGTATGTTACACAGGTGTAGGTAATTTTTATCTGTACCGCACACTGCGAAGATCAATGACCAATGATCTTACCTGTGGGTAAATGATTCGCAAGTGGTCTTAACTGGCCTAGGACATAAGTAGCTAGATAATGTATGTTCGAACACAGAGTCATGACAGGGTCACAGGGACACAGGGACACCGAAGCTTACCAAGGAAATGACAAATTTAATGGGTTTGCATTCCGCTTCGTCGGCGGCCATCTTGGCAGCCAGTGCCAAAATGTGCCCAAATTTGCGAAAATTCCAAAAAGAAATTCAAAACTATTGCAAAAAAAAAATTTCCCCAAAAATTGTTTTTTTGCAAAATTATTTTTTTCTAAAATTTATTTTTCAAAATTGATGTTTTCAAAAGATTGATTTCATATTTCAAAAGTGTGATTAAATATTTCAATAGATGAAATTTTTTTGTTAACATTTCAATAGTTCGAAAAAAAAAATTTTCGCACATACCCTGGCGGCTATGTTTGTTTGTGTGTCCCTAAGACAACGCCCAGACGTAAGTCGTGTCCCAACAGAGACGCCAGCCATGACATAGCCCCAGGCTACGGGGACTTCACGCTCTTGCATTCCATAGCAACCTCCTTGCTATGGAATGCCGCGGTGATGCAATGGGTAGAGTGCATGTTAAAAATGTCACACTCTCGCATTCCATAGCAAGGGGTGCCACGGTGACGCAATGGATAGATGGCATGTTAACTTCGCGCTCTTCCATAGCAAGGGGGTGCTGCGGTGATGCAATGGATAGAGTGCATGTTAAAACTTCACGCTCCCGCAGTCACAAGGGAGAGCAGTCGTGTCCAAAAAGAAACGCCCACCATGGGGACTTTGCGAGATGTTATGACATTTCGATTGGGACCGCGGTGACGTTGTGGATAGAGCATATGTAAAAAAACTTCATGCTCTTTCAGTTGGAGGGCAGATGTGTCCCAAGAGAGACGCCTGCCATGACATATCCTTCGGGCTCCTTACAGCAACAACCAACTAAGAGGGTGCCGCAGTGATGCAGGGGATAGAGCGCAGCGGCTCCCAAGAGAGACGCCTGCCACGACAAATACGCCAGAGCCTCGTCGAGAGAGAGAGAAAACAATTTGTATCTAAGTCATAACATCACACTCTCCCTCCCGCCTGGAGCAGCAGCATACTTACATTCACGTGTGCTCGCGGCCACCGCCCAGACCGAAGTGGCAGACAGCATCACACACATCCTGGCCTATCGACCGTTCCAGAGGATTGCCACTTTCCTGATGCCGCGTTGACCTCCCAATTACCATCGCCATGGCATAACCACGTAGATGGGTCCCGGGCTTGGAACCAGGCAGTACACTATTCCTATGACACTACCAATATNTATTTTTTCCCCATTGTCTAAAGCACTCGCTTTTCAACTCTCTGCAGCGTTGCAACCAGCCTGTACACTATACTTGTGATGTTATATATATATATATATATATATATATATATATAACATCACAAGTATAGTGTACAGGCTGGTTGCAACGCTGCAGAGAGTTGAAAAGCGAGTGCTTTAGACAATGGGGAAAAAATATATAAATAAAAATTTAGAGAAGAGCACTACAGTGTGATATCGAGACCGTGCGATGGTGGGACAAGAGATAGAAGGAGTCACATGTGTGACAATTAGCAGTATGGTGGATAAAACACACACATACATGACAAAAGTAAACATATTAATAATATTAGGAACAATTGGAATTGACAAACGAAGTAGGTTGGTGGAAACCACCACACGGTAAAGTAGCGTCACAAGACGACAGAGAATAAAACAGTGGCTATACAAAAAGCGTGAAACGAACAGACTTGCCAAGGTGGTGATGAACATCTCGTTAGAACATCGAGGGGAGGGAACCAAGAGATAGATGGAGTCACAGACGTGACAATATATATCACTAGCAGGAATACCTCACGTGGATAGAGTTGTAGTCACATAAGTGACTATATATATAGCAGTAGCATGAGCTAATCAATAATTGACGACGTGCAAAATTAACGCCAAGCTGAAGGTGTTTACAAACGTACACTTACATACGTAAAACATTACCATGTTATACAGCATGTTGTGAAAAACATGAATGTTGGTATACCTGACAAGGCGACAACGGCTTGCATGTGCTCCAGTATACCTCCGAGAAAATGAAAACATATAGAGGACATGCTGGTAACAGGCCTGGCAAGTAAGATGAGAGCTTCTATGCGCTCCAACATGTTACCACCCAGTATACCTGTCAAGACGAAGATCGCAACCCTTGCAAGGGCTACAGTACACTGAATCAGACTGTGCAAGGGCCAATAAAATAGTATACCTGGTAAGCCATCCGGTCTTGCATGGGCTCCAGTATACTGCAGGAAAGAAACAAAATGATAATCTACCTGACAATGTTAAGAACGTACCTCTTGAACGAGCTATAGTAGACTATCAGTCAGCACACCTGAGAAGCCCGCAACACACTTTCACGCGCTACAGCATGCTTATCGAGAAATATGGATTCCAAAAACCCCTCAGCAATATTCCTGACAAGCGGAATATGCAGACGCCTGTAAGTGGTCCAGTAAACGCTGGGAGAAACAACACTCTCTCCGAGACGTCATACATAACTATGTAGGCCTGACCCAGAACTGTTTTTTTTTTTTTGGTCTGATAATCATAAGGGACGGTAGGAATGGCATCATCCAGGACATATCATTTGTCGTCCATCCACGAAGGCGCTATTTTGTTCGCGCGCTGGGTGTAAACTTCATGGTGGTACGAGCTAATACTACCGACCTGTACTCTCATGCTGCTCTGGGCCAAAAGGATACGCCGATAATCGTCAAACGTTAACGCGTTTTCAACTACGCACCTGTCTGTCCCCTTCGCGCGTTTCACCTGCGTATTCTGGCGGCAACTGTACGCATACATCTTCGCCTGCAACCCGACGAACTCAACCATGTCGTTACCTACACACTCATCCTTAATATCCCCAATCACCTTGGAGAATAGCAGGGATGAGTGGGCGGGTAGCTGCTGGTGTCGAACTCCGTCAGGACCACCGGGCCAGAGGCGAGGTTGCTGTAAAAGTCAGCACAGTCGAGCTCCATTATATAGGAATCGGTGTCCATATAGGAGAGACCGACACTGCTCCCATACCACGGTCTCATGACGTCGTAGTAAAATCTATACATGAGTGTTTTTGACATGTCGAGTACGGCAAACCCAGCGTATATGGGCTTGTCATATGTTACACTCTCTTGGCATAATTTGACTAGGGACAACGACTCACCGTATATCGTTCTGCATTTAAATGCAGGTTTAGCAATTAATTTCTTCGCCCGAACTTCTCTACACACGAGTTCCATACACTGTCGTTTGCGCTTATTTTCCATAAGTTTGCCGTACGTATTGAAACCCTATATTGCTTTATTGAAACCCTATATTGCTGTATTGAAACCCTATATTGCTGTATTGAAACCCTATATTTGCTGCTTAAAATTCAGAGGAAACAGAAGATACGCCGAGCTGGTTTATGCTATTTTCCATCGTCGTCGCAACGGTTCCTTGCGGCCTGACGTGACCATGTGGCGTTTACAATTTATTTTTACCAGGGAGACCACTTAAGGTTCTTCAATAGCAAAACANTGGCGTTTACAATTTATTTTTACCAGGGAGACCACTTAAGGTTCTTCAATAGCAAAACATTTTTCTAATATTTTGATGGTATTTTACAATTGCATTATATTAATAATAACTTAATAAAAAATTAAAATAAATTATATAAAAACTAATTTTTTACTGTGAATTCTAGAATTTTAATTATAATCTTTATTCTTAAAAATGTTACATATCTATTTTAACACGAAGCTTGGTTTCAACCTAAGCGTTTATTTAAGTCCCAGGAGTGGAATGCTGTAATTTATTTGAAAAACGACACTTGGTTTAGCTGCGGTTATAGTTTAACTTATAACTATTTTGAATTCTAATTTTATATCAGAAGTTAAATATGAGCAAAATGTATACCTAATATCCAAGAAATATTCCACATGACATCACACGGGCCGTGGTGGTGTGGTGGTTTAATACTCGCCTCCCACCTACACGAACCGGGTTCGATTCCCGGTGGGAATTCACGTAGGAATCNTGAAAAGCGAGTGCTTTAGACAATGGGGAAAAAATATATAAATAAAAATTTAGAGAAGAGCACTACAGTGTGATACCAACACAGCGCGAGGGTGGGACAAGAGATAGAAGGAGTCACATGTGTGACAATTAGCAGTATGGTGGATAAAACACACACATACACGACAAAAGTAAACATATTAATAATAATATTAGGAACAATTGGAATTGGCAAACGAAGTAGGTTGGTGGAAACCACCACATGGTAAAGTAGCGTGACAAGACGACAGAGAATAAAACAGTAGCTGTACAAAAAGCGTGAAACAAACAGACATGCCAAGGTGGTGATGAACATCTCGTTAGAACATCGAGGGGAGGGAACCAAGAGATAGATGGAGTCACAGACGTGACAATATATATCACTAGCAGGAATACCTCACGTGGATAGAGTTGTAGTCACATAAGTGACCATATATATATATAGCAGTAGCATGAGCTAATCAATAATGGAAGGCGTACAAAATTAACGCCAAGCTGAAGGTGTTGACAAACGTACACTTATATATGTAAAAAATCAGCATGTTATACAGCATGTTGTGAAAAACATGAAAGTTGGTATACCTGGCAAGGCGACAACGGCTTGCATGTGCTCCAGTATACCTCCGAGAAAATGAAAACATACAGAGGACATGCTGATAACAGGCCTGGCAAGTAAGATGAGAGCTTCTATGCGCTTCAGCATGTTACCACCCAGTATACCTGTCAAGGCGAAGATCGCAACCCTTGCAAGGGCTACAGTACACTGAATCAGACTGCACGTGGGCCAATAAAATAGTATAGCTGGCAAGCCATCCGGCCTTGCACGGGCTCCAGTATACTGCAGGAAAGAAACAAACTGATAATCTACCTGTCAATGTTAGGAATGTACCTCTTGAACGAGCTATAGTAGACTATCAGTCAGCACACCTGACAAGCCTGCAACACACTTGCACGCGCTACAGCATGCTTATCAAGAAATATGGATACCAAAAACCCCTCAGCAATATTCCTGACAAGCGGAGTATGACGACGCCTGTAAGTGCTCCAGTACACGCTGGGAGAAACAACACTCTCTCCGAGACGACATTTATAACTATGTAGGCCTGACCCAGAACTGATTTTTTTTTTTTAGGTCTGATAATCATAGGGGACGGTAGGAATGGCATCATCCAGGACATATCATTTGTCGTCCATCCACGAAGGCGCTATTTTGTTCGCGAGCTGGGTGTAAACTTCATGGTGGTACGAGCTAATACTACCGACCTGTACTCTCATGCTGCTCTGGGCCAAAAGTATGTGCCGATAATCGTCAAACGTTAACGCGTTTTCAACTACGCACCTCTGTGTCCCCTTCGCGCGTTTCACCTGCGTATTCTGGCAACTGTACGCATACATCTTCGCCTGCAACCCGACGAACTCAACCATGTCGTTACCCACACACTCATCCTTAATATTCCCAATCACCTTGGAGAATAGCAGGGATGAGTGGGCGGGTAGCTGCTGGTTTCGAACTCCGTCAGGACCACCGGGCCAGAGGCGAGGTTGCTGTAAAAGTCAGCACAGTTGAGCTCCATTATATAGGAATCGGTGTCCATATAGGAGAGACCGACACTGCTCCCATACCACGGTCTCATGACGTCGTAGTAAAATCTATACATGAGTGTTTTTGACATGTCGAGTACGGCAAACCCAGCGTATATGGGCTTGTCATATGTTACACTCTCTTGGCATAATTTGACTAGGGACAACGACTCACCGTATATCGTTCTGCATTTAAATGCAGGTTTAGCAATTAATTTCTTCGCCTGAACTTCTCTACACACGAGTTCCATACACTGTCGTTTGCGCTTATTTTCCATAAGTTTGCCGTACGTATTGAAACCCTATATTGCTTTATTGAAACCCTATATTGCTGTATTGAAACCCTATATTGCTGTATTGAAACCCTATATTTGCTGCTTAAAATTCAGAGGAAACAGAAGATACGCCGAGCTGGTTTATGCTATTTTCCATCGTCGTCGCAACGGTTCCTTGCGGCCTGACGTGACCATGTGGCGTTTACAATTTATTTTTACCAGGGAGACCACTTAAGGTTCTTCAATAGCAAAACATTTTTCTAATATTTTGATGGTATTTTACAATTGCATTATATTAATAATAACTTAATAAAAAATTAAAATAAATTATATAAAAACTAATTTTTAACAGTGAATTCTAGAATTTTAATTATAAGCTTTATTCGTAAAAAATTTACATATCTATTTTAACACGAAGCTTGGTTTCAACCTAAGCGTTTATTTAAGTCCCAGGAGTGGAATGCTGTAATTTATTTTTAAAACGACACTTGGTTTAGCTGAGGTTATAGTTTAACTTATAACTATTTTGAATTGTAATTTTATATCAGAAGTTAAATATGAGCAAAATGTATACCTAATATCCAAGAAATATTCCACATGACATTCCACGGGCCGTGGTGGTGTGGTGGTTGAATACTCGCCTCCCACCTACGCGAACCGGGTTCGATTCCCGGTGGAAATTCACGTAGTAATCGTGCCGGACGATGCTGTTGGTTGGCGGTTTTACTTGGGTATCTCCTGTCTAACCCGCTCCTCTCACACCTCGTGTTACCCTCATCGGTTCTCAAAACCTCGATGTTAAGAGTCGCCCAAATGTCTCCACTCCGCTGCCTCGCTATCATACGGCCCTTGCTTCAGGCTTTCCAGTCAACATGTAGTGTCACCGCTTAAAGTGACATCGCAGTGACAAGAACGCAGCACGCCAGTTCAGAGCCTTGCTCATAAGAGCGATGGGGCACTTGACGCGCGTAGCTTCGTCGCACTTATCGCCCCCGCGCTTCTCGGTCCGAAAGGCACTTGTCTGGCGTGTACAGAGAAGATGCCATCTTTGTCTTCCGTGAGACAGACTTCGTGGTTTTCTGCGTCGCTTGGTAATCTGTCAATCGGGGTTAGTTCCCGGCACACAGCCACTTGGCATTTTTAAACTATCTATACTACGGAAGGCAGTGGAAATCCCATTTCAGAATCACTTATACTGGCTAGTCTCCACNAGTTAGTTGACAGTATTCTGAAAGAGATGAGATAGTTAGATGTGATAGAGCCATCAGTGAGTCTATGGTCGTCTCCCATTGTTTTGGTTAAAAAGAAAGATGGCTCTATTACATTTTGTGTTGATTACCGCCAACTTAGTAATGTGACCAAGAAATATTCTTGCCCACTTCCTAGGATAGAGGACATATTGAATAGCCTAGCAGGTTCACAGTGGTTTTATTCTTTAGAAATGAAGAGCGGGTATTGGCAGTGCGAGGTGGCCTCGGAAGACAAAGAAAAGACTGCCTTTTTTGTCCAAAAGATCTGGGAATTCAAGGTTATGACCTTTGGGCTATGCGATGACCCTGTCACCTTTGAACGACTGATGGAGAAAGTCCTGCCCTTTGACATTTTCCAGGTGTTCCTTGACGATATTTTCGTCACGGGAAGAATATTTTAAGAGCACCTGACAAGCCTAGAGTTTGTGTTTCAGAAAATCTCTGCAGAATACCTGAAATTAGTTCCTAAGAAATACCACCTTATCCAAAAGAAAATTGATTTCTTGGGCCATGTTGTGTTTGGCAATGGGATTAAAACAGACCCTGAGAAAACCAGAGCAATAAGAGCTTGGCCTCTACCAAATGATACAACTTAAATGTGACGTTTCCTGTTCTTATGTGCATACTAGCATTGATTTGTGCCCGGGTTTGCCAAGATTTCCAAGCCTCTACATGAATCGACTGAGGCAAAAGGAAAATTGTATTGAACCCCGAAGTGTGAAATTGCTTTTAATAGACTAAAAGAAATTCTGACATAACCCGCAGTACTGGGCTTCCCGAGTAGAGAGGGTGAATTCATTATGGATACTGTTGCTAGTGATGTAGGTATCGGGACTGTGCTATCTCAAATTCAGGATGAAAAGAAGAGGCCACTAGAAGAGCTTCTGGCATCAGTGGTGAAGGAAGTTGCATATTTTCACCCATATCTGTAAGGTCGACACTTCATCCTAAGTACTGATCATGCTTATTTATGCTGGCTACTTAATTTCAAGAACCCCGAAGGTCAAATAGCCTGGTGGATAAAGCACCTGCAAGAATATGATTTTTAAATACATCACAGGTCTGGACACCTTCACATCAATGCAGATGCACTTTACAGGAGACAATGCAAACCATTCTGTGGTCATTGTGAACACCAGGAGGAAAATGGTTGTGTATCGTGGAAGGCAAGGAGTACAAGGACTCAAGGTCATGTATATTGCTATGGGTCATGCACATGGGACGAAAAGGATATAAGAAATTAAAAGTTAAGTGACCCCACCTTACGCCCAATAATGGAGTGGAAGGAAGCCGGACATAGGCCAAGATGGGAGGAGAATGACAGTGAAGGCATACTGAGCACAGTGAAGTTCCCTTGTTATAAAAAAGTCTGTGCTCTACAGGATCTGGTACAGTAATGATAGGGAAACAAAGCCATTCACAACTGGTCCTACCAGAGTACGGAATCCCAGAATTGCTAAGAGAACTGCACAACACAGCAGCAGGTGGTCATTTCGGTGTGAATAAGAACCTTAACATAGTTAGAATGAGATTATGTTGGCTGCATTGTCGGGAGGATGTTAAGAAGTGGTGCCATCTGTGTGATGCATGTACTGCGAAAAAGGGTCTGAGGGTTAAGGGACGAGGTCCTCTTCAGAAATACAATGTTGGGGTCCCATTTGAGAGGATGGCAGTGGACCTTCTCGGACCACTGCCAATCACTGAGAGGGAATCGGTACCTTCTGGTAGCACAAGACTATTTCACAAAGTGGCCCGAGGTAATACCGGAGCCAAACCAAGAGCTGGCACGGTAGCTGATGCACTTGTAGAGCATTTTTTGTCGAGATTTTGAGTATAACTTGAGCTTAGTTCTAATAAAGGACGAAATTTTAAAGTAATTCTTTTCCAAGAGGTAACGAGGATTTTAGGAATGAAGAAAACCCGTATCACAGCATTACGCCATCAGTCGCATGGGTTGGTCGAGAGGATAAAATGTACCCTGGAACAGAATCTGGCGATCATCGTAGAAGACAATCGGGAAGAGAGGGACTC
>NQII01001606.1:283701-294858 GCA_002778355.1 Clitarchus hookeri
TAGGCGGCGGCAAGGCGTCCCGCTCCCAGCCGTCTCCGCACATCACCAAAGGTGAGTGCTTCGCCATCAAGTTCCTTCCCCCCGGGGTAATGTCTGTCAATACATTGCTTGACCTTAGATCGGACAAGAAAGCACAGGCCCAAATGCCCGCAGTTCTATGTATTTGGCGCATGTTCCCTCTTTCATTTATACATAAATGTGGACGTACTTCATAGGCACTGTCTTGCACGCGGCCTAANTTTGGCGCATGTTCCCTCTTTCATTTATACATAAATGTGGACGTACTTCATAGGCACTGTCTTGCACGCGGCCTACAACGCAGCGTCTCATCGCGTCGACCAGCTTGCAGCTCGACGACATAGTAGTCTTCTTAACATTCTCTCTAGATCTGNAACGCAGCGTCTCATCGCGTCGACCAGCTTGCAGCTCGACGACATAGTAGTCTTCTTAACATTCTCTCTAGATCTGTTTATTTTATTTACTCACCCACACTTCAGCCGCAGGCGTGCTTACAACAAATACGACTAGCATATACACTTGTTGTTAATGCCAGTGCCATAAGCAAATCACGCGTGTGGTGCGGACTCGGAATTGCCGCCCTGCCCTATTTAACAGTTAGCGCGCGCACCGTCGCGTGACTTAGTTACCCGTGCTAACGCGCTCAAGAAACAACACGTCACTGCCGGAAGTGCAGCGCATCTGCCCCGCTACAGAACCACGCCTTTACTTGACTACTGTAAATTGTGACAGCAGTAGGAGATCTCTTGTGTGGTGTGGGTTCGGAATTGCCATCTAAACCAGCGTACAGTAGATCGAAGCCACTGCAACGCACTGTTGATCGTTCAAAGTTCTCGCAACAGAATACGGAACTATAATAAATATTTGTTTTCCCGCTGCGATTCCGTAATATATTTGTCCCGGCGCAATCTCGTACACTTTGATACAAAAACAGATGATATTTATAGTATCTCTGCGTTCCATGGTCCGAATTCCACGACGCTACAGTTCATCCCCATTAAGAGATGCCGCGTCGTATTTAGTCGTATCGGAAAGCGTAAGGAAATTATAGGGTGTCCACGGTTTATCGGGCAGTTCTGAAAGCCATGTGTTGCTAATTTTCAAATTCATACTCTAATCTCTACTAACTTCATCGGCTATAAATTTAAGCAACTCCCTCGCAGTACAAAGACAAATGTTCAATCAAACTATTATCATCATCAATTCGTTGGCATCTTAACTGAGAGCGTGCATTGCAGCGTATGTATAAAGGGCGTATGTAGTTACGACCAGTGATTTCAAAAGTGTTAACTTTACCATGGACGGTCTATACATCGACGTGCACCAGTAAGAGTGGGAAATTAATTACGTATGATGCAGATTCGAAATTTCCGCCTCGCCCTTCTTACAGTAAATATATACTATGATACACAGCTATATATTCGTTTCCTGAGCTGATACCGTAGTTTAAGATACCAAACTTCTTTTCCCGTACAGTTCTATAAAATAAATGGACCCACGTGATAACCAAAAACAGGCAGTATTTATCTGTGCGTTCGATGGTACGAATTTCATATCCGCGAGCGTAATGAAACTAGAAATAACTGCACTGTGAAAATTAATTTGTATTTGTACAAGGAATTGTTTGGAAACTTAGATGCCACAGATATTTTTTTGTAACACTTACAAAGAAATCAGAGTCGATTTCACAAAACCTTAGCGTGTAATGTGTAAAAGTAATGTTTATATTTTAAGAATCAAGTGTTGTAGACTTAGTATGTTTTATAAAATAACGTATTGTAAACATACAATATTTCAGCTGTAGAGTTGCAAGAAAGTCGTTGACAACCAGTTTACAGACAATTGTTTTCTAACTAGCGCAGAATTGTTACCTTAGTGTCCGCCGGTTCACTTTAGTAATTAGTCCGGAAGTCATTCACGCTAGCTCGGCGTGGTTTGAAGACTTGCGATGGCCGCAGGGTTCCGAGCCGATAACGCCGAGGCGTGAGTCTACGTCACGCAGATCCCGCGCGAAACAGCAGTCAATAGGGGGCGTAAACGCCGCTTTAACGACGTGGCGTGACACAAGACCTCGCATTACGCTTGTGGCCGCACACCCGGAGTAATCATCTTTTATTATCGGTTCGCTCGACCACGACTGTCTCGTGTCCGCTTCCCGTCCTGTTCCCCGTCGCCGATTTTGTTTCTGCTGAATTTTCTCTGATTTCAAGAGGAAATCTATAGCCTTTATCTTTCTGCTAATAAAAGCAGACGTGTTGAGGTTATTGCTCCGTGTGGTAAATATTTTCTATTTCCATTCCATGTTTTCCTCTGGACGATGACCGCATTTTTTTCAAAGCTTACGAGGCCGCGTTCGAGTTGAAAGATTTTTTTGTTGTCAAAATGCTCTCGCGAAGTGGTTTTGTTTACAGAAATGATGACTTATCTCCGTAACGAATCTCACAGAATGATGAATTACTAACTGGTAAGTTTCTTTTATCGTCGTCGTGCTCGTTTCGACCTTCACAGATATATACGCGAGTGTGTAATTAATCTGTTTTTTAAACTGAGAGTTAGGGAAAGTCATTAAATTGTACATATAAGCTGCGACAATTTTTTGAAAACTTATAGCGCTGGCTTACGATTTTTTTTAAATACAGTAACGTTCGATAATATTTCAGTCCATGATTACGTTTCATAATAAACTTTGGCGTAAATAAAATTAATTTTGTAAGTATCTCAGTTACGATCGCATCAGTGCATTGTTACGAGTGCTTAACAAGTGACTGCCGTTTGTTAGAACTGAAAACCCTATCGCAAAATATTTACCATTCAGAAGCGGGTTTAAATATATTTTTGTGGCGGTGTTCGTGAGAACAAGCTAAATAGACGTAACTTTTTTTTTTTATCTTTCGCCTTTGTTTTGTAGTCGAAGAATTTTTGCTATAACTGCGATACCTAATAGTGGCAAAAAAAATATGGCTGTGTTTCATNTTTGTTTTGTAGTCGAAGAATTTTTGCTATAACTGCGATACCTAATAGTGGCAAAAAAAATATGGCTGTGTTTCATATGTTTCTGAGTTCGTTTTCCAAAATGTTGTTTATTTTTATCGTCGGTCGCCATGTGCGTTTAGGTTTTCAGTATTNATGTTTCTGAGTTCGTTTTCCAAAATGTTGTTTATTTTTATCGTCGGTCGCCATGTGCGTTTAGGTTTTCAGTATTCAGTTTTCAAAACAATTTGACGGGTTTTGCTACATCTACACGTGAAATCGGTATTCAAAATTTTACGTCCCAGAAATTCTTAAAAAATTTTAAGTGTTTCTGCGTGAATTTTTTTTAAGAGTGCGCCCTACTTTTAACGTAAGTAAATCAAATTTATTTACGTTCTGAAAATATTTAAGTAATAATTGCGACTTAATTAAAATATTGTATTTGTTACAGTAAAGTTTTTTTAAAATTTCTGTTCTAATAAAATACTTGTATCCGTATATATATATTTTGTGATNTTTGTTTTGTAGTCGAAGAATTTTTGCTATAACTGCGATACCTAATAGTGGCAAAAAAAATATGGCTGTGTTTCAAATGTTTCTGAGTTCGTTTTCCAAAATGTTGTTTATTTTTATCGTCGGTCGCCATGTGCGTTTAGGTTTTCAGTATCNATGTTTCTGAGTTCGTTTTCCAAAATGTTGTTTATTTTTATCGTCGGTCGCCATGTGCGTTTAGGTTTTCAGTATCCAGTTTTCAAAACAATTTGACGGGTTTTGCTACATCTACACGTGAAATCGGTATTCAAAATTTTACGTCCCAGAAATTCTTAAAAAATTTTAAGTGTTTCTGCGTGAATTTTTTTTAAGAGTGCGCCGTACTTTTAACGTAAGTAAATCAAATTTATTTACGTTCTGAAAATATTTAAGTAATATTTGCGACTTAATTAAAATATTTTATTTGTTACAGTAAAGTTTTTTTAAAATTTCTGTTCTAATAAAATACTTGTATCCGTATATGTATATTTTGTGATGGTCATAAGTTATTATTGCAGCGATTTTGCTGTTATAATATTTCTTAAGTTGACAAATGCAATCACAATAATAAATAGTAAGTTTTCCTGACAAGAAGTCACATTACCGTTATGTTCTACTAGCTCAAATTGGCCCACTCTCATTTTTTTTTTTTTTTTTTTTTTTCCCACTGTTTTTGCCCTTACTAAACGCTTAAACGCAGTGAAGATGTATTGGTTATCGATAAAAAAAATTGCTCTATTTAAGAAGGCGGGATGTTGAATTGAAGTGTTTATGAAAATATTATCTCAACTCGCGATTCTAAATGTAGGCTTAACTGAAACGCAAATATAAAAACATAATTCTTCTCACGAGCATCGTGTCATTATCGCTGTCACATTATAAATAATTTCGAGCGTAATATGTATTTACATATGATTGCGTAACAGAGTTACTTTTAAAATGAGGTTACCTAACGATTCGTCATTAATTAAATTTTCTTGCTGTAGGCTACATTAAAAAGGCACGCCTAATAAAGCCTAGTTCTTTTTTGTATATTTTTTTCTCAGCGACAATATCGCCTTAATGTTTTCACGGAAGCAGCTCATTCATTATAATGCCGAAAAGAGTTAACAACTTGGAGTCTAAGATAATTAAGTATCTCGGAAGGCTTAATTCCACATGATTGGTCGATTAGTGCGTCCAGGGTAGCTCTGTTTGGCACGTTAACAGCTAGAAAAAAAAGTGTGATTAAATGTTATTATTACTGTTTTGCAGTTAGCAGAAAGGAGACTACACACGCTCCTAATGGCCAACTTCAATCACCATTTCCCTTCAGATAGTTTTTGTAAGAACGGTAATTCTGCGAATGTGCACAACTCATTAATAAACAACTTATCTTAGAAAAGTTTCTAAATTAATGATACGGGTATTAGTTAGTTTACTCTGGCCATAAAATATTTTATTGAAAGTTCAAATTTCGCCACAAAGTTTCTGCGAAAACGACATATGAGCGCATTTCGCATGGAGTTCGCGTCATTCTTCCGTGTGAGTTTGCATGGAAGACTTCGCGTTGTGTCAAATGGGCTTTATTAAAAGCGAAACATTTCAATGGTAATTATGACATCCACAATTAATATTAGGTACTTTTTTTTAATCTGCCTGCAGTCTTACAGCTTCATCTTTTATTTTATGTAATCAGTTTTTTTTATGAATTATAAAATATTGTTAAGTGTTAGTTAGTACAATAAATATTAATATAACGATATTCATTAATCGCTTAAAATTTCTTGTTTTCTGTGGTCACCAGTAAAAATCTTCCATGGAAGCTTGAAAGCTTTTAAGTACAACCATATTATTTTTTTTTTCTCGGTACTGTTCATGTAATGATTATGTAGTTATTTGTAAATATAATAATAATAATAACTAGGAAAACAGGTTTTTTTTTTACCAGATTCCTCTTAATTAGTTTGCAACTTTACTCATGTCTCTCTATAGTTAATATATGGACAACGCGTGTATAAAGGTTATGTTCTATTTCCCGAACGTGCAAGACATCTGCCACGCACGAAATATTCTCGTTGAACATTTAACACGTATCTGGCGTGGTGTAAAAGTTGCATATTTACTTTTTTGTAGCGCTTATGTTTCGGTTTGTTATTGCACATTCAAAACGCAAGTGACATTAACCTAGATGGTGCAACATAATGTATAGACGCAACAAAGATAATTCTGCCAACTATTGGTAACTTGGAGCGAAACATCTTCATTTTACAGCAATGTTCTGGACTAAACTTCACCAGTTTAGAAACTATGAGTTAACTTGCAATACTTACTCGAAGTCATTCATCCAGTCTCCTTTTAATTTATTTTTATTGTCCAACAGCATGTAAATTATAGGTAAATGGAACTAATTTCATTTTAACGGGAATTTTATAAATTACTTATTAACATATTATTTATTTTAGGAATCTTGCAAAATAAACAAGGAAACAAAACTGTCTATGTATAATTAATTAAATAATTGATTAAATTCAAGATTATTCACCACTTTGAAAAATAAATGTGAATAGCGCATAAAAACAATATGTTACCGAAATTGATAACAACGTTATGTTTGGGAAATAGAAATGAATTCTAAGTCGTTACTTTGTGAAAAATATTACTAATATAAGAAACGAAACGATAGACGCGCCATATCAAACGGTTTTGACAAGCGCGTATTTCTTTTCCTCGCATGGAAATTCTCAGTACTTTACAGAAAAGTGTCTATCATATTATTTCTGGGAGAAATCTCTGTCAATTTTTTCTTAAATTAATGACGTTACGAAGTACGCCTAACCCAACACACAATTACCGTATACACAAGCGCACGGTTTTGTAGAAGAGCTGACAGAACTTCGCGCATTCTAATTACACTTAGAACTCCTTTGTACACTTACAAACAATTGTAAGAACACATAAATATCCCTCATAAAGATTTCTTTGGAACGTTACATCAGCGGTATTTGTAACGCATCTAGAAGATTGTTTGCGCTTAGCAGGAAACGGTTTAAATGGCGAAGTCGTTACAGTATTACATTCTGCGATAAGTATTTTATTTAAAAGAAGTGAATGTGTTCGCGAGTGACCTGCTACTGCATGGTAATCACCGTCTTGGGGGGGGGGGGATGGTTTCCTTATAACTTTCTTCAGACTGCAGAAAACATAATTATTTCTTACCTTATTTTGAAAGAAAAGATAGGCTCATGAAATCGTACTGTAATAATGTTTCGTAGTTAGCCAATAAGTGTCGCCCTAACGCAAACTTAAAAAAAAAAAAAGTGTTCCATAATTATAAAACTGCAAATGTGCAAATATGCAATCAGCCTACAGTTTTTTAATTTCATTCAGAGGTGCAATAGTTCTCTAAATTACCAACTTCAGCGTCGTGTTCTGGCATAAGTTACTAAGCCTACATGTCTCTACAACACTATCGAAACAAACCCAAACTTTGTAAGACGAAATGGTAATGTAGTAAAATGTTTGCTCTTGTGTCGCAAAGAGTTTTTATTTTCGTGAAATTACTTCGAAATTTTTTTTGCTTCTAATTTATTAATTTATCACAATTTTGTTTATAAAAAAATAAACAAAAAATTATTTCCACTTCTCAACAGTTTAATTTTACAAAAAGTTCTTCGNAAATTTTTTTTGCTTCTAATTTATTAATTTATCACAATTTTGTTTATAAAAAAATAAACAAAAAATTATTTCCACTTCTCAACAGTTTAATTTTACAAAAAGTTCTTCGCCAAAAATATTTATTTCTAAAAATATATATATTTATATATATATATATATACATATTTTTCTTGCAAAAATGCATTAACTTATACAATATAGTCATGTGTTTCCGTTTAAACAATTTTTTGTTACGAGAAAAGGTTGTTTTGTGTAACATTTCGTTAGAATGCTGCACCATGAAATTGTAAACATGTAATTATTTTGTTTGTACATAATTGTTTCATATCCTTGAATTGGCAACTGTTGATACCAAAGAAATGTACCAGGCCAAATTTAAAAATATTTAAAATTAGAGAAGGAAACGAAAACCTTAATTTTTTAATTTCTAGTTGGTAAAATTTAAAAGAAAAATCTGTTTCAAGGTAATGGCAATGGTATAGTTACACAAAACTGTGTCTTTTACTTTCTGCGTTGGTAAAAGTATCGCGTAATGAAATACCTTGCGTTTAAACTATAGTTCTTTCACGGTTACTTCCAACTTTTCTGAAGCCCTACTGAAGTTCTACTTTTAGGATATTTCTCCGCCTCATGCAAACAAAGCCTGACCGAGTGTAGCAAATTACACCAAAGGGACAGCGCACCGCATTCGTGCGCACTCAGTGTAATTATATTCTGCATAAGAACAATTTCTTGCTAGGCATTACCAACACACCCATTTTCTCTCTGTTTTAATTCAAATTAGTTATAAATGAAATATAATTGATAGATAAAATGTAATTAAGTGCTCAATTTAATTAAAAGTATTATATTTTAATACTAGCTTACCTGGCCACGCGTTGCTGTGGCATGAAAGATTTTGGTTCTATTCAATCCTGTGAAATTAATTGAAAGAAGTATATGCATTTTCAAAACCTTTATTATTGAAGAACTTGTTCGTATACAAGGTTTTTAGTTTTACCATCTTCCGCGCGTATGAATAAGTTGTGTGGTTTTCCTACTCTAGAACACGACACACATACAATTGGCCGTGCGAAATAACATTCTGCTTCTAAATCTATTGCGTAGAGTTGCAATGACTGCCCTTGAACTTTATTTATTTTCATTGCAATTGCGCAACGCGTATTCAATTCTTCGTTCTTGTCACCGATGAAGTATATTTGCAAGAACTTATTACCGCCGTCTGGAAATGGGAGCAAAGAGCCGGCTCTACGACGTATTTGGCCTTGCACTTTGAACGTAGGCATGAAATTGTCTGTAATTACGTTCGCTCCGAAAGACGTCATTTTGGAAGCGTGAGTTATATTTCCTGGTGTTTGCAAGGAAATGCTTTGAATCTGCAGAAATGTTCAAACAGACAACTGTCAACAAAGGCGCTTCCTGACGCGACAGCATGGTAAAAATGAGCTTTTTGCAGATTTTAGTACCTTTGCAGGTAATACAGATAAAAAAATAAAGGTGTACAGACACTCGTGGGAACGTAAGGAAGGTTTATAAAAAAACAGAATGAAAATTGGTTGATTTTTTCGGGAGTTATACGCGTCCGAACAAACGGACACAGCATTTATATATAAACGTATGTATAAAATGCCTGTGATACATGACGTATTTAGGAAACAAACACGCACGCCATTCCGACTAGGGTGATNAACGTATGTATAAAATGCCTGTGATACATGACGTATTTAGGAAACAAACACGCACGCCATTCCGACTAGGGTGATTATTCGAAGGTTTTATTAAAAAAAACTGTAAATAAACCGTGAATAGACTATAATTATCACTTGGTACGTTACATGAATTTGAAGTAGAGTCTTGGTGTATGCACGTGAAGGAATCATAAATGTGTCATTATCTCAGATATCGTTTTCATTTCCGCCAGAGCAAGAAACAGAAAATTTAGATGATTTTCAGCTCACTTGCTCACGAACTTGTATGGGTCAAAATTACAAACTTAAAAATAGTGTACACCAGAAGCAATAAATAATTTACCCATTTGGTTGCNGGTTTTCCTACTCTAGAACACGACACACATACAATTGGCCGTGCGAAATAACATTCTGCTTCTAAATCTATTGCGCACAGTTGCAATGACTGCCCTTGAACTTTATTTATTTTCATTGCAATTGCGCAACGCGTATTCAATTCTTCGTTCTTGTCACCGATGAAGTATATTTGCAAGAACTTATTACCGCCGTCTGGAAATGGTAGCAAAGAGCCGGCTCTGTGACGTATTTGGCCTTGCACTTTGAACGTAGGCATGAAATTGTCTGTAATTACGTTCGCTCCGAAAGACGTCATTTTGGAAGCGTGAGTTATATTTCCTGGTGTTTGCAAGGAAATGCTTTGAATCTGCAGAAATGTTCAAACAGACAGCTGTCAACAACGGCGCTTCCTGTAGCGAAAGCATGGTAAAAATGAGCTTTTTGCAGATTTTAGTACCTTTGCAGGTAATACAGATAAAAAAATAAAGGTGTACAGACACTCGTGGGAACGTAAGGAAGGTTTATAAAAAAACAGAATGAAAATTGGTTGATTTTTTCGGGAGTTATACGCGTCCGAACAAACGGACACAGCATTTATATATATATAAACGTATGTATAAAATGCCTGTGACATGACGTGTTTAGGAAACAAATACACACGCCATTCCGACTAGGGTGATTATTCGAAGGTTTTATTAAAAAACTGTAAATAAACCGTGAATAGACTATAATTATCACTTGGTACGTTACATGAATTTGAAGTAGAGTCTTGGTGTATGCACGTGAAGGAATCATAAATGTGTCATTATCTCAGATATCGTTTTCATTTCCGCCAGTGCAAGAAACAGAAAATGTAGATGATTTTCAGCTCACTTGCTCACCAACTTGTATGGGTCAAAATTACAAACTTAAAAATAGTGTACACCAGAAGCAATAAATAATTTACCCATTTGGTTGCNAACTTGTATGGGTCAAAATTACAAACTTAAAAATAGTGTACACCAGAAGCAATAAATAATTTACCCATTTGGTTGCGGTAACGTGTGATTAGATAAACTATAGTATTTTGGTTTATTTTAAATTACCTAGACATAAAAAAATTAAATTGAAAAAAAAAAATTCTATCTGGAAATAGGCTTAGAACTTTACTAACAGGCAGCAGGGATAACCTTTAAAAGAGATGGGTTTTCCTGTAGCGTATCATTTATGTAGGCGCATAAATTATTCTACGCTACGAGTATTTCCAGGAATTCTTCTTTCTTCCTTCCAATGTGAGTATAAATACCGTCAACTGGAAATACATCGCCATCGCTATCATACAGTTAGAGGTTTGCAACCTGTTTAATAACTGAGATTTTTTTAATCCTGAAACTGCTGCAGTTAATTATTCGTGCGAAATACTGGTCCAAATGTTTGCCACGCCTCGGGAATATTTATAAAATATATATATAGTATCATATACTTTTTGTAGTCGCCTAAATCTGGTCAGAAAAAAACAACTTTATGATATATCCTGCAGTTTTCTCGATGTGCTCAGCTTGTTCGTAATGGGCGTGTTGCTTTCCTGTTTCTTATCTGCCGTCGCGCGCAATAAGCGGACTGAGAAATGAACCACTTGTTCCCGTTTACTCAGTCGATATCGCCCAGCAGGAGGCGATTGAGCTCATTGCCTGGGCGACTTCGCATTATGCTCGGACATCCCCCCCCCCTCATCACGTGAATAAGAGCTCGCGATAAAAAGAGTGTGCTCGAATGGCATTCTGAGAGGGTTTCCACGGAATCGCAGGGACTTTTTATTTCCCATTGTGTCGCCAACGGTTCTCCCGCCGTAAAACCCCCCTGTGAGAACTTAATTACGCATTAATGAGGCCGTTTTAATAAAAAAAAATTATCTCCATCCCCTCCCTTCCCCTTTCTTCGCCGTTGTTCGAGCGATTTGCTATACGCGAAACCCTGA
>NQII01001606.1:294900-309326 GCA_002778355.1 Clitarchus hookeri
AAATCGTTTCAGCTTACTCGTTTTATTTTTCGTTCAGCTTGATTTCATGCCCATTTCAACGCCGAGGTAAAAAAAAAATTATTTTCATTCGACGCCTTATTCAGTAGCGTGGCTGCGAATTGGTTTACCACTGGGTAGGAGGGAAGGGGGGAATGTTGCGCCCTTATTTCCTGTCGTGAGCTGTTTCCGCTCTAAGTAGGGCACAAATGAGCGAACATGGTTTCAGTGAAGAGTCACCGTTCTTGAGGCACCGCTGTTTTGTTGCTGGCCATTAAAATAGTTCCGATTGATGCCGGGATATTAATTTTAACGAAAACCATTCCGTCAGATAAAAGTAGAATTTTTAAATGAAAGACTGGCGCCTAGAAACATTATCCAAACGAGTGAGTACTCCTTTGTGCTTCTGTCTGTTTGGTAACGTAGCAACATAACTTTTTTATTTTTTTTCACATTCAAGTAGTTGTAGGTTTTGGTTAAGCTGGATTCACATTGTAATTTCTCCTATATAACTTTTCTCTATATCCTCAAAAGAGGATGCTGATGAATATATATATATATATATATATATATATAGAGAGAGAGAGAGAGAGAGAGAGAGAGAGAGAGAGAGAGAGAGAGAGAGAGAGAGAGTGTGTGTGTGTGTGTGTGTGTGTTTCTTAATTTTCCTACTCAAAAACATGCACCTACTTATTTTGGCTTGCACACAAAACATAATTAAATTAAAAATACATCGCCAGCATGTGAAGATTTAAAGCAGGAATGGAGTAGTTTTCTTACACTACTTCGACACAAATACATCGGTAGCTACAGTAGATGCGGAACGTATCAAAAACTGTTACGGAAAACTCCAAACTCTTCAGGAATATATTACGCTATTTAAGTTGCATATGAGAGGAAGATGTAGCCTATGCATGTTGTAACACTATAAAAATTTCCGTAACAACATACGTCATTTTAAAGTTAAATTAATTGTTTTAGTAATTTTGATACCACAATTTTGATGTGTTTCTTTTCTGAATGCTTCGTAAAGCAAACTGTGCAAAAATCACTGGTAATACAGAACCATCAGAATACTTTTTTTTTATTTCTGTGTAAACAAAAATTTATTACAATTTTTATAAATATGCTTAAAATCTTATTTTATTCACTACGAGCGTACTTAGGTAGTAATTTTTTTAAATTTTACATAATGTTTATTACAGGAAGTGTACATATATTTTCTTACAGAGAAGTAATGATTGTAGCCTAATTGACGTTCTTGAAAAAGAAAACTTCTAAAAAATAATTTTTCGAAGCATCCTTAAGACAAATTCTCCCTTATTATAATGAGAAACGTTGGTGTTTTTGTAGTATTTTTCAAATGTTTTTGCATTTTACGTGGTTAANATTCTCCCTTATTATAATGAGAAACGTTGGTGTTTTTGTAGTATTTTTCAAATGTTTTTGCATTTTACGTGGTTAAGTGCTGCAGGTTGCAGACGTGTAAGCACGTTTTAAACCAGCTAGTGAAGTACACCAGTAATCTCAAACATTTTTGCAACAGCTTATTACCTTCGTTCTTTCCTCATACTTATGCCTATTTTCACTGAAATTTAAATGAGTTTTATTTGCAAAAATACAATGCAGCTTAGTATCTTTCAGTTCAGACGAGTAAGTAAAAATGTATAACTTAAAATACGCTGGCTTTTTAAAACTGGGTTTAAATTCCCCACATAATCCAGATCTAGATTCTGCAACACCGCGTCCAATAAAGGCACGTGTGTATTGACAGACAGTTAATTAATAAAGCGGCTGAGTTAAGTTGTTGTTTTGTGTTATTATGTTCTTCTCCGTTTTCTTCCTTTAAGGGGAGCGCGTTTTATGTATTTCCCTTTTCTATTTCTTCGTCCTAGCTCAAATTACAATCGCATCAATTAAGCGACTTCCTTGCTCCAAGTATTTTGTTTTAATGGGTCAGCTCCCGGATTTATTGATCTATCGTCGTCCGCCTTTTCGTGTTCTGTCAGCTGGTGAGTTAGAGCGGCTTGGTAAATCGCCGTAAAACTGGCCGAGGTTTCGGTTTTACCCTTCCAGGTATCTGACCCGACTGCGTGGGCTGACTCCGTCCAAGTTCTAAGCAGAAGTGTGACGTGTAACAGGCTTGGCTGCCCCCCCCCCTCCCCNCGCCCCTCCGGTATTATCGGCGACGTGGTTCGGTTCACGGGCGTCGTCTGTCGTGTGTTGCGGAGCCGGAGCAGCTTAATCTTGTCTCGTCACTTCTCTCCCGGAGACAAAGGTGTGTTCGACACCGAACTCAGAGCAGCTTGGGGCGAGAGCTCGCTCACTTCTCGACGTCGTGAATTCTCCCCGTCTAAGACATGCCATCTGACCCATCAGGGGTTGTTTTACAGGGGATCCTCCCCTTTTTCCCCACAACAAAAATAGAGAAAACCCAAAATTAATGAATAAAGACTTATCACACTTCTCTAATTTCAATATAATAATAATAATAGAAAGCTAATTAAAACCTTGCCCAACACAGTAACTTTAAAAGCCATAGCCTCTTGTTTTTATACTTTATTTGCAATTGAACTTAATAACTTTAATCCTAATTTAACTTTAAATCTAATAATAACAGAAGCCAGCGTTTGATCCGTATGGCTTAACAAGTATAATAGTTTAGAATAATAATTTTTAAAAAAAACATGCCATCTGACCGGCGAGGCTGTGCGATGTATCGGCCACGATGCAATGTGCCTGTACGACTGGAGACAGGAAGATACTTGTTGTGTCGGTTCCACATTGTTAGTCGCAATCACGTTCCTGCTGCCGTCTTGACCAGGTCGCATGCTATTAGATCTTTGCTCCATTGCAGGTGTGTTTTGGCTCAGATCCACCCGCGTTATGTATAACAAACTGCAATTTAACTACACGAGTAACTGAAATCCACAAGAAATATAAAGGTTAGCTTGCCCGCAGATCAATTCCTGAATTTTTTTGTCCCTATCTAAATGAGATAAGTTCCCAGAATATAGAGCAATATAACAAGGTGATATTGCAATTGCGATCATGCAATACTAGAGAAACAACCGTGTTATTGATGGTGTATGCATTATCGATATTTGTTACTCGCGATATATCGCCATCGATTTTGACTACTTCGCAGGAGCGATATATTGCGTAGATATCTACAAGGAAGCGATGCAAATAATTTAAAAATAATCAGTTGTCCGTAAAAACGTTTGGTGGCTCACAACGTTTTTTTTAGAATACGTACTTCAATAATTGTGTGATTACACTTTTAGTCTTCTTCAAAACCTTCGTGGTAATATGTACTTGTGAACTCGAACCTTGATGTGCATGCCAAACAGATAGTATGGAAAAAGTCAAATTTTAAATTTTGTATCAAAAAGAGGAAATCAATCTAAAATTAGTTGGTCGCCCGCCTAAAAATGTAAGTCGCCCTGGCCGAGTTGGTGAGCTGTTACTTACATCCCTGCATGTAAGGTTAGTAAACTGAAACTGCTCTGAAGGGATGTATTGAACACTTCTTCTAACCGAACCAACAGAAATATGGAGGGTGAAAGGGGTGCATATAATTGACGTTTGTATCATTACGTATAGAGATGTCTTTTAGGCGTTTTGTAAGAACTGCAGCCGTTTGCAGGAAAATGTAAGCTTATTGGAGCCCGATGTAAGTTTAGACGCCCGACGAAGTTACTTTATCTGCCGTCGATATGGTGTCGCTTACTGCTTGCAGTTCTGTGCCTTGAAATTTCCGTTAATAGAAGATGGGAAGGAAAGGGCACAGAACACCAAGCTGTATTTCAAATATTCTCTTCCATGTTTTCAAAATTGTACCGTGTTATTAAGAAAACGTTTCTTCTTTCGTTATGCCACGCCATCGCTGTGTTCAGTGACGGGGATCCATATTCCGTTATAGCACTTTCTAACCACATAATTACTTGCTTTTCTTGGTAAGATTTTGTGATATANGAGAGAGAGAGAGAGAGAGAGAGAGCAGTTCTGCATAAAGTGTCAGTTTAGTAGTGCAGTATTTCTTTGCTGAAAACAATATCACATTTACTGGTAGGAAAATTGTGTGTGTTCGTAACAGTTTACCAAATCATGCCGTAACTAATGAATAATATCATCTGGTTGAGATATGTTACAAAATGTGTGCTGATGGTGCTTCGTTTGTTGTGGTACATTATGTACAAGGGGTCTACGATTTATTTTCTAATACTCAACGAAATTTCTTTACAGCGTGTGTTAAAGGCTTTATAGATATTTTAATTTAAAATCATAATAACAAAACACCAATTTCGGAGATCAGCTACGTAAAAATATTTGATGGTGCGAATTTTGATTACAGTAATTAAAGGTTAGTCTTTTTATTTGAATCGTGCTGTTTAAATGTGGCAAATTCTTGCAAGCCATTTGCCGCTAACAGACGTACTCGACGAGANTATATATATATATTTATATAGAGAGAGAGAGAGAGAGAGAGAGAGAGAGAGCAGTTCTGCATAAAGTGTCAGTTGAGTAGTGCAGTATTTCTTTGCTGAAAACAATATCACATTTACTGGTAGGAAAATTGTGTGTGTTCGTAACAGTTTACCAAATCATGCCGTAACTAGTGAATAATATCATCTGGTTGAGATATGTTACAAAATGTGTGCTGATGGTGCTTCGTTTGTTGTGGTACATTATGTACGAGGGGTCTACGATTTATTTTCTAATACTCAACGAAATTTCTTTACAGCGTGTGTTAAAGGCTTTATAGATATTTTAATTTAAAATCATAATAACAAAACACCAATTTCGGAGATCAGCTACGTAAAAATATTTGATGGTGTGAATTTTGATTACAGTAATTAAAGGTTAGTCCTTTTATTTGAATCGTGCTGTTTAAATGTGGCAAATTCTTGCAAGCCATTTGCCGCTAACAGACGTACTCGACGAGANTTTTATTTGAATCGTGCTGTTTAAATGTGGCAAATTCTTGCAAGCCATTTGCCGCTAACAGACGTACTCGACGAGATGCTGCCCAGGAGGTTAGTCATTGAAGGAGTGTCCGCAAACACAGTTAAGTAGAGCTTCCTGTACCACAGAACATTACCTGGACTACCGGCTAGTAGATATACAACATTATAACCCACAACACACTCACCTCAATGTAGACTTAAGCCTTCAAAACCGTTCCAGAAGGCACCCGTGTTCTGAGATCTCATTCCAGGTCGTCGTGTTCTGGGAAATTCCCACGTTCTGCATCCAAGTAACCCAGGCCTACGTAAAAAAAAAGTAAGATGATTACATGTATAATAGTATGTCCTGGGGTTACCTCAGTGGAATTACGGGAATATGGCCGTAGGAGCGTTTTTTATAAGTCATTTCCACCCGTTCACGTGAGTAATCATTTTAAGAGATCAGCTTCGCAATCTGTTACCAGTTATCACACACAGAGTACACAATTTCACAGTATTTGTGTATATACGTATATTTATACAAATATATGTGAATAAGAGATTTTATGCTGATGTACACCGCATTAAATAATACATCTGTGCAAGGTTATCGTTTCTGAATTCACGCGAAGATACAGCTGTAGGTGAAATTGATGTTAGAAAATTTGTATTTATCATCGAACAGACATCCTTTCGTGTAAATTCGTTGTGCCTAGAACTATCTTTTTATCTTTCGTTACATGGTCTGTTATTAAGTTCATTTTCCTAACAATTTATTTTCCTTTTCAAATCAATTGTGTATTAGCACATTTCATGAGAAATAATGTTTATTTGTATTTTAGTTTTTTTCCACGTATTATTGAAACATGAAAGAAAGGAATTTGTTAGATTTTCGAACACAACTAAGTATTACAAAATTACAAGGGAATATTGCATTGCACCTTCCAGTCTTTAAAATGCTCCGCAATTGTGTCTTAGTAGGATGGACAACAGCATATTGTAATTCACATGCCTTTCGGGCCAGTTAGTGATCACTTCTTGCCACTTATTTTCATTTTAAAATTAGTCAACCACCTAGGAGTTTACATCATATCTCGCATTTTTATTTGTATGTGCACGAATTTGTGCATATTTTCTTAACCGCCAAAAAAAAATTTTTTTATATAAAATTATTTAATTTTTGCCGCGACGCTGTTGTGGTGCCTACGANTTCTTAACCGCCAAAAAAAAATTTTTTTATATAAAATTATTTAATTTTTGCCGCGACGCTGTTGTGGTGCCTACGAAATAATTCTTTCGTACACTGAAAAAAAACTTTATTAGGATGAATTTCACAAAAATGTTTCCATTCGTTGCACCCTTCGTGTCCTAAGCAGAGGACATTGAACACAGCCCTATCACGCAGCAATCCTATGTTCTTCAACCGCATTATTCTCCGTCGCTGTTGGCAATTCATTTCCCCCTTTTCTTCTCCCCTCTCTGNTTCTTAACCGCCAAAAAAAAATTTTTTTATATAAAATTATTTAATTTTTGCCGCGACGCTGTTGTGGTGCCTACGCAATAATTCTTTCGTACACTGAAAAAAAACTTTATTAGGATGAATTTCACAAAAATGTTTCCATTCGTTGCACCCTTCGTGTCCTAAGCAGAGGACATTGAACACAGCCCTATCACGCAGAAATCCTATGTTCTTCAACCGCATTATTCTCCGTCGCTGTTGGCAATTCATTTCCCCCTTTTCTTCTCCCCTCTCTGGCCTTCTCGTGTTTTGTGTGCGCAAAACAGAATACCTATTCGCCCCGCCAGTTAAAGAAAATCCTCGGCTTCCGTCCCCCATCCATCCATTTAGCAAATCCTTTTGTAATGGTTTCCTTTCTGTAATGCATCACGCCGCTTGATATGACAGTGTTTCCACGAACACGAAAACGACTGCCATGAATTATACAAACGCACGACTCAGAAGCTTTTTAGTACTAAATGGATCTTAAAGTCTTTCAGCTTAATGTGAAGAACAGCAATTTATTTTAATTAATATTGCCATTTTTACATTTGCCCAAAGTATAAGAACATTTCTATACAAATAGTAGCCTTGTTGCGTGGTTCTTCTGATATAATTTTCTAGACTCTGTTAAGGTCACTTCTACTCTATGTTGGGGATATAAGTGTTAAAAGTTTGGCAAAGTGAATATTTTCGCCACTTGGTAGACGTTAGTGTCCGAATGTACCAGATTTTTTCTCTATTTTCTAAGTTGAAAAACAGGATAATTGTAATAATCATAAATCGAATGTAAAATAACTTCGTAACTGAGTAAAATCTTTCTCTTTTATTATTCACGTAGCTTAAAATTGTAATTAAATGTTTCCTTTTGGAACACTGCGCGCCTGGCGGCGGAAATTTCCCCTATGCCAAACTCTACCATAAGAAATCTCGTTTTGTTCCTAACCTGAGTAGAATGATCCTTAACTCCGTTGAGCTTTGTCTGCATGAGGCGGAGGAATATCTTGGAAGTAGATCCTTAGCAGGGCTTCAGAAAAGTTGGAAGTAACCGAGAATTGTCCATAGTAGCGCATCTACGTTCCTGGCAATTCCACAGTTTCACTTGGATGGCGTATGAATAAAGTGATCGGGCCTATGGCAGTGTTAATCCTACATGTGGCGGAAGTATCAAAAATTATAAGAAAAGTAGATCCTTAGCAGGGCTTCAGAAAAGTTGGAAGTAACCGAGAATTGTCCATAGTAGCGCATCTACGTTCCTGGCAATTCCACAGTTTCACTTGGATGGCGTATGAATAAAGTGATCGGGCCTATGGCAGTGTTAATCCTACATGTGGCGGAAGTATCAAAAATTATAAGAAAAGTAGATCCTTAGCAGGGCTTCAATAAGTGCTCAGTTAACCGTAAACAGCCTACACTGGGATAAATACGCCTACGTACGTAGTTCATCTACAGCATGTTGCAAATAACTTACGAACGTAAACTGTTTATTCTTTACACATGTAGTGTAATTCTGAAATTTAGGAGTAGACTCTACAGAAGTATGGGTTTCTCACCGTTTGGTGTGTTGGCATTTTAAAATGTTTCTGCTTACGTGAATTGTAACTTAAAAATAATAGCAATGTTTGAACTCTCAGCTGAAATTCTACAAAGAAAGATGCGACCTCACAAGAATTAACGAAGCAAAATTTGTGTATAAAAGGTTTTCTGTGGCTTTCAAATAATATATAAGTTATTCCACATTTTGTATACATCCATTATTCTAATGTGAACACCGTCAACCCAAACCCATTTCTTGCCATTGCCTAAGTTAAGCTGTGTTCACAGTAGTTCAGATAATAATAGTGGGTGTATACGAATAATTGTAATAGTTTGTATTAACTATTGATAACTAACTTTTTAAATGACAATTACGGCTTTAGTACATAACATGAACGTAATGGCCAAATCAATTAGACTGTTGTTACCAGTCTTTGTAAACTGTGTTTACTACGCCAGTTAGCTGTTAGACTTCAGTAACCTGAGACAAAGTTGTAAGTGAATATTGCCCGACGGACAATCTCAGTAAGTTTTTAATCCTGTTTTATACGAAGTAAATAAAAGCAAGAAAAAAAATGCTCTCGGCATTTAAAGAAATGGCTGAGTGTACCATGGCTTTTCTGTGTGTTGTAAAAATAAAGAATTGTAATTCACGTAATTTCGTAAATTAATTTCAAACGATACAGAACGTCTTTCTGAAGAGAGAAAATTAAAACAAAATCTTCTATTTAAAATTAAAAACCAACAGTACTTGAAATTTATTTTTAAGAAGGTTTCATACAGCACTTTGTGGAAACCATTGCTTAGAGCTTATTGTATACTGTTTTGTGTTCACTAGACAAGCAACAAATTAATCTTTCTAATTAGAATAAGTGGTTTGGACTTTTCCACCCAGTTTATTTACAGTCCTTCTGATATTTTGCTTTATTTACATTCCATTTTATGCCGCAGGTGTATGACGTCAGCCCTAAGATTGTAAAAAAAAAAAAAAGTCTTGTTTGAAACAGCGTACTTAAGTATTTACTAGGGAAATAGGTTTGGAATCTACTAAGTACTGTTTGATTTTTAAGCTTTTCCCATGCCAACCGAGCCCAGAGCCAGATCTGAAACTCTCGAAGACTGGCGGGAAACATTGTTACTGATGGCTCCACAGTGCTTGGGGTCATTCGAATGCAACTTTTCTGTAGTAAATATCATAAACCTACGAAATCTGCTTTATTATTTGAAGATAGAACATAACGTCAAACACTTGTGTCTTTATATATGCTTTGCCATTGGACTACAAACTGTTTCATACGCCTTAGACTTCTTTTGACCAATAGGAAATGGCTAACGCGTGGTGGTACAGCCACGTCCAACTGAGTCAAAATAGAAAATATCTCCTAACTGCTGCAGAAGTCAACAGACAAATGACACCTACTCGAATATACATACACTAAGAGATCGGTTTCTTCCAGCTAGCAAAATAATTGTTTGTGCATAGCCAAATAAATATGTACCTGCTCCAACAACAATTTTTTGCTCACTAAACAAAAGTCGGAAACTTGCAAAAAAATTATTTTGTTCCTCTAACGAAATACGCATTTGATTTGTCAAAACCAGCGTGTTGGGCCAACACATTTTAACTGTTAACAAAATATTAGTTAAATCAACTGTATATATTTATTTGGCCATGTGTAAACAAATATATTGTCTACTCAATCAAAGCTTCTTTCAATTTATGTTGGTAAATTCTAGCGTGCTGCGAGAAAATAACCAGGATTTATCAGGTCATTAGTAATCATGGCTAGTCTTCTGAACACATAGCATGATGACAATCTATAAACATTTGCCATCTGAGACATTTAAAACATTTAAATTCGGCACGAGTGCGTTAGATACGTTGAACGGTTGTGTTGAAAACGTAACTCAACTCTCATAATCATATTTAGTTTTGTTCAATGGTATTTTTACTGTCTACCTTCATTTGCAGATTTACATAATTCTAGGTAAGACGAAATACATAATGTATGGCTCGCTATCACATGATTTAATAGCAAAACCCAGTTAGTCAAATATAATTTAAAAATAGTTTTAAAAGTTTTATTGCTGATCGTGTTATTTGTATGTATTATACTATGAATTCTATACAAAGTCATAAAAATAACACAAAACCCCAAAAGGGATATTAATGTAAGTACATTTTCCAGATCGGCTCTCAAGACCTCGATGTTAAGATCTGTTCACGAATTCCTTTAAACGTATCTATAACTTCTGTATCCCGAGTTAATTTGCTAATGGACGAATTATGCCGCTATCACAACATGCGCTAATATTTTCGAGACTCGCACAATTCACGTTGTCTTGTGGCAGAATTCTAAAAATGCGCATTCCTTTGTGCACGCGGGTCGGTTACGTTTGTTTGTCGGCTTCTGCTTCAAGGAAGACGACATTACTTTTTTGACGTGGCTGCACGTAATTCGATAGTCCGTGTTACCAGTTGTTTCTTGCCAGTTCCCCACCGAGTATCAAATACTGTGGACGAGCGGCAAAACTGATACAAACTCAAAAGTTTTTAAAGTCTGGTTGGTCTGTAGTCAAAGAAGTTCGCGAATTTCGTGTCTTCATACTGATAGTTTTTTTTCTCCCTTTGTACCTTGATAAAAAAAATAGTTTTAAGAATTTATCTTGACTGTTAAAATAGGGATATCCATCTGATGGGTTGCAGGTAACATCTAAATATTGTTAACAAAGGTCGAATAATAACAGAACTGTTTGTTGCATCGCCTTTCTGTGATAGTATTTTCTACTGTACCTACATAAGGTCGCTTGCTACAAAACAGCTAGTACCAACATAACAACTTCGACAGTATTTGTATTGTTCGCACGGCAGTCAGGATTGTAATATCTTAACAGAATGTTATGTTGCTAGTACTGAGCAGTTATGTAATCGGGTTTGAGAGGGAAGCAGCAACAGAATGTTCTGTTAGGTTATTGCTATCCTAGTTGTTGCGGGAACAATCCCAAAGGCAGTTGAAGTTGGTCATGTTGGCGGTACTTTCTGTTCTTCAGTAGGATCGTAGCGATCTGCTGCAGCACCTAGGTGTAAAGCAGCAAACACAATCACAGACAGGAATACAGCAAATAGTTATGTTGGTGTTACTGTCTGTGTTAACGATGTTTAGTTGTTACCTGCGACCCATCAGGTGGCCGTCTCTAGTTTAACATTCTAGGTGGTTCCTATTACCATGTTTTTTTTAGTGTACAGCCATTATGTCGAATGTAAGGCAAATTTAAAATAAGAACGAGAAAACATGGTTTTAAAAAAATGTATACAGTATTTTTTTCAGGGACACGTGACAGGTAATCAAAGTGAAGAAAAATAAACTGCATTTGTGCAAACGTGTAGCATATTGAAGCCAAGCCCACGCAATCATCTTTTCGATAAAACAGGTAATCCGAGTTATCACCTGGCATCAAAATAAAACAGCATTTCGTGACCGTTTTCTTCTAGTACTGGCGAAGATAACGCGAAGGTATGAAGATCAGTACTGACAATATTCATTTGTCGGTTATAAGTTTGTACTGACATACGAAACAAGGTACATTCGTTTAGTTAGGGAAGTCTTAATTTTCGCGAAAACTAAACCAGACAGGCTAGACTTAAATTTTAGTCTGTTCATGGTAAAGTGAGCACTTTTGAGACCCAAGTTACGTTTTTCTATCAGCCATTTTTTTTTTACCTTTAACCATTTTTTAAGATAAATATTGTCGTGTAAGTAATAAACACAGTGAGTATGTTCCGCCGCATTCGGAAGTCAACGTCTAGGGCTAAATAAAGTATATTTATTAGCTATTATTAAAAAAACTGAGGGTAGGGTTTTTTAAAAGAGGCGACTTTACCGTGAATAGCCTATACTAGCCTGAACATCTGCAATTTTCCTATCGTTTTTCTCATCGGCTCTCGATGCCTCGATGTTAATTAAAATCCGGCCAAACGTCTGAACTCCACGTAACTTACGTGTTACTACCGAACGTTCTTTATTGGCGGTGTGCAATAACTACAGACATGAAGAATTCGCGGGTTCGTTTTGGGTCAAGCCAGAATCGAAAAACTACTCGTTTGTTCACATCACTTCTACAATTGTTTCACGCGTTATTATTTATCACCTCCTGAAGAACCGCGAACCAATAAAAAAAAACACGCAACGAAACACAGGCCCAATCATCGCCTTCCGCTATGACGGCAAGCAACCAATGATTAATTTTATCTGCGCTATTGTACACAAGACTATGCAGTCTAGCCTATTGGCCATTCAAATTGCGAATTTTTCTGGTCTCTAGCAAAAACACTTCTATGCCTAAGAGAAATAGCGCATTACGGAATGCTCGGGACAAATGGATAATTCACGCCAATAAGAAAAAAAAGGATCGGTAAAAGCTTGCGTGCTAAGAATTTCATGGCAGAGCGTGCAAGTCGCGGAGTGAGGTTCGCTCTAGCCGATATTGATCTACGTGTTATTTTTACGCGCCGGGTTAACTCGGCGAAGCTCACTCAAGAAACCCTCGCTTTTTCAGCAGACGAATAGAGTTGCGTGAATGTCGCAAGTTCTTTTGGAGTTAGGCTAGACTTCAAGCATGTTTACTCTAGTATTCCTCTAATGATTAGAGACCTGAAGAATTCGCGGATTCATTTTGAGACAAGCTAGAATTCAAAACACGTGTGGTTGGATAACTTTAGCCATTGGTTCACACGTAGTTTGACACCTCCTCAACAACGCTGGTCTAATCGTCACCTTCCACTGTGACAACAGACAACCAATGCGCAGTTGATATCGGCATATCTGCGCATAAGACTGTGGAGTCTAGCCTGCAGGTCATTGAACTCGCGAATTTTTCAGGTCTCTACTTATGATTGTACCACGGTGGTTTTGACATGACCTGTTCAACTCTTCAGACAGGAATAAACAGGAAGAAGGACTGCGACCGTATGTGTCGTGCAACCAAGTCGAATAAAAAAAAAATTCTCCTCGCACCATGAACAAACAATCCCGTCCCAATTCTGCGATCTATCGCCGAGAGAAAGGTTTGCTGCAGCCGACAAAATACTCGTTCGTATGTGGCCATAACGTATGTGCATTTTGTAGACCCAGCAAAATATTTCGTTCGGTCAAACAAAACTTGAGAAGCAACAAACTTGATTTCGTTCATCTAACAAAATACAGGCTCGAGAAAACAAAACGCCTCTGTTGAGCCAAAATAATGTAGACCGTCAACCAGGTGTTTAGATGAATCAGCTGTGAATACTTGCATGGCCAACCATTTGATTGCCTTCGTTTTAAAATACAGCTCGATAGCTCGTTTGTAATTTGTGTGGCAATTAGGATAGTAACAGTATTTCCTATTGCAATTATTAATGGTTAGTCATTGTATGAATATCCCAAATAAAAACATTTCAACAGGAATCTATATAGTAAAGCTCTAAGACATGAAATACATTTCAACAGGAACCTATTAAATAAATCTCTAAGACATGAAATATTTATTTACGTTCGTTGCCCGGTATCTGAATTGTAGATACTCAGAATCACTCTTGTCGGTGGAAGCCACTTTAGCTTAGGGTACTTGAAGCGTAGTTCTCGGAGCAGAGGATCCGAGTTTGAATTTAGTCGTGTTTCCTGTTTTTTTTTTTTAATAACCGAAAAAAATGTTAACGTATGTACTTATATGCAAACTAATCTTTAGTTGCGCCAACCTATAGGCAAACTAGTCTTTAGTTGCGCCAACCTATAGGCAAACTAGTCTTTAGTTGCGCCAACCTATAGGCAAACTAATCTTTAGTTGCGCCAACCAATTCTTGCAGTACGCGGCAACCAAATACTACGGCCGCCATCTTTGAAAACGGCGGCCGAAAACTGGTTTTTCGCAGTTTTCACAGAAACAATCAATTCTACCAAAATAAGTTTCAAACAAAAAAAATGCTAAGCATGACCATTATAAATATTTTGTGTTCTTAGCATTTGGTAGCGTCGAACAAGGCTTATTTTAGTCAAAAAAAGATTTCTTTTCTCTGTCAGGCTGGCCAAGAAATCTTAGGCTGCTGCCAGATGTATGTATTCGCGAAATGCACGTAGCTCTACCGATGGAAATGGCCGGGAATGTCTTATTACCTTGTGCCAAAACTTGGGTTATTGAATGGGGTTGTTACGGCGAATGGGTAGGGTACGTAAATGTTTGGAGGGGGGGGGAGGAGAAGGAGTTATTGGGAAATTTCCTAGCCGGCCACTTTGCGAGGCATTGCCTGGGGGAGTCTATTTTTAATGCTGGGCGGACTCCGCATACCCACCGCCCGTCTAATTCTGTTTGATACTGAATAAACAATAAGGATAGCAGAGTCAGGGGAAGGGTGGGCGAGTTGATGGCAGTCTGCGAGGACGAGGGAGCATGGGGGTCAGGAACCCCCCCCC
>NQII01001606.1:309376-326224 GCA_002778355.1 Clitarchus hookeri
AATACCACCAACCACCCTAGTCCATCCAGCCGCTGTCGTAAAACTTGCCTGTGGAGTGCCGGGGCAGAAGGAGAAGAAGTGTTTATCTGGGTCCGCACTCAGTTCCGCACTGTCTGGCCAATCCGTCGGCCCTTCGCATCTTCGTCGGGAGGAAGGCGAGTGAAGAGATTTGGGCGGCTCAGCGAGATCTCGAGAGCCGGTGAGGGTGGTTGAGGTGAGCTTGGAGCAGCGCCGGAATGAAAGGACGGGGGGGAAACGGGAGATCCGCGAGATAACCCACTGATCAGCGGGGCACGATTCCCAAATGCGAAAATCCGGGAGCGACAGGTCGGGGATCGAACCCGGTTCGCCTTGGTAAGGAGACGAGCAGGCTAACCGCTCAGCCACCGCGGTTAAGGAACTACTTTGAAAACTGTTTCGGAATTATGTTTTTCTGCCTCTCTGCGGCATTGGTCCCATCGCGAAAAGTAAAAGACACGTAAAAAAGCACTGGGTTAAAAAAAAGGTAAAGTTTTTGTTCCGCACCTACACCAAAGATACGAAATGGCTTGGGAGTTCGTTTCATGTGGACGTGCATATCTAATGAACGACCGCGCGGGAATCTGGGCACGGAAGGTTCCCTATTGGCTGCACCGCCGACTGGCGAGTACGTTACAAGGCGCTGATTGGTGAACGGCGTTCCGACATGTCTCTGGCCAGCCACGCCATTTTGTCGACATGTGCCGCTGGAGTTCACGGAATAGCAGGTGTTTTCATTTCTGACTACTTTGTGTCCACACTGTAGGCTGTTCACGGTGAAGTAATCGCTTTTAAATTCAACCTTTCAAAATTATCACTGGCCGTAACTATATTCCATTGACGGTTACTTCCAACTTTTCTGAAGCCCTGCTAAGTTTCCACTTCCAGGATATCCCTGCGCCTCGTGCAAACAAAGCTAAAGAGAGTCTGGAAAATTACACGGAAGGGACAACGCACGGCATTCGTGCGCACTCAGTGTAATAATGTTTTGTATTAGAACTATTTCTCACTAGTCATTACCAACACACCTATGTACTCCCTCTTTTTTACCCTTTAATTGTAAACTAATCATTATTATTTACAGATAAAATATAAGTTACAAGTCCAAATTAACCAAAACTAAGATAACTTTATGTTAACACAAATATAAAAAGCTTGTGATAAATGGCATATTTAGGATACAAACAAACACATCACACGTGGGGTGATTTTGCAAAGGTTTGATNAAAAGCTTGTGATAAATGGCATATTTAGGATACAAACAAACACATCACACGTGGGGTGATTTTGCAAAGGTTTGATTAAAAAATTGCGGAGAAACCGCGAATAGTCATAAACGACGTGGATAGGATTTGAGGTTAGAACACTGTTATGTGAACAAGTGCTTTGGGAGATTTGTTTATTTCCTCTAACTACTATTTAGTGCAATTATATTGAATCGAAACTGATAAATGTTCTTTATTTATATAACAGGGCTTGTCTTTTGAATAACAAGACACAAACAAACACGTTCATCACTTTTACCTATGTGACTTTGACAGTTGCAATGGCGCGTGTTAGGTCAAAAGTTGGGTGCATGCGCAGACGACGAAAATCGGTTTGCCTCATCTTGAGTCTATGATCCGCTTCCATATTCTTAAGTATTAAGTAGCGCACATGCACTATGAATGTTAAACTTAGTTGTACAGTTTTGAATCATATGCAGTTGCGTTATATTTTCACCAAAAAATCATTGTCACTACTAATAAACATTAAAATCCCCGCGTGTTTGAGTTATAATTTGCCCTTAATAAATTCATTAATTAAAATCATTATTACATATTTTTGTTTTTTCTCGTAAACTTATCTTAAGAGTGTAATCATTTATTTGTTTGCTGTTGAATTTGTCATTAATTGTGTAGGCACGGAAAAAGTTATGAAGCGTCCGAACAGAGTTTGGTACACACAAATTAACATAATGATCACATGATTTTCATATTTGTCTAGCATGCTTTTTCATGTCTTGAAGGAAAAGTACTTTGTCGTGGAACTTAGCTTACGCTCAATTCGTGNTATTTGTCTAGCATGCTTTTTCATGTCTTGAAGGAAAAGTACTTTGTCGTGGAACTTAGCTTACGCTCAATTCGTGCACCATCGCCGTGATAATATAACGGCTCAGCCATTCACAATTATAATGAACTCGTGTACGTGAAAAGCCGGTGTTTGAAATTACCAGTTTTGTTGGCGAACCTGCGCGCGGATTTTGTGACAACCTATAAAAAATTTCTGAACGTGGACACTGAGTCAAACTACAATTTCTGCACGTTTACATCATCATGCGTGGGTCCAGTGAAAATACTATAAAAGTAAAGTATTTTACAAATCTGCTTTTTTCTACACTCAGATGCATTAAAAACACGGAAAGAAAAATGANTATTTGTCTAGCATGCTTTTTCATGTCTTGAAGGAAAAGTACTTTGTCGTGGAACTTAGCTTACGCTCAATTCGTACACCATCGCCGTGATAATATAACGGCACAGCCATTCACAATTATAATGAACTCGTGTACGTGAAAAGCCGGTGTTTGAAATTACCAGTTTTGTTGGCGAACCTGCGCGCGGATTTTGTGACAACCTATAAAAAAATTTCTGAACGTGGACACTGAGTCAAACTACAATTTCTGCACGTTTACATCATCGTGCGTGGGTCCAGTGAAAAAACTATAAAAGTAAAGTATTTTACAAATCTGCTTTTTTCTACACTCAGATGCATTAAAAACACGGAAAGAAAAATGAATAATTTTTGTTATCACAAATGGTTACCTGACAGTTAATTCGATGTTTAGACATGGAACCACTTTTCCTCTGCCGTTACCAACTTTACTGCGTGCATGTCGCTCGGGTGCGCCCGTTTAAACATGTGCAGGTAGGGGCGGTGACTTTTTTTCTTAGGTTGATTTCAGAAGCGTTCGCTTTATCACGAACGGTCTTTATAAGGGCGAAATAACGTAGGGAAGAGGGGAGGAGGCGAACGCGAGGTTGAGAACGATGCATGAAAGCTGAGAGTTCAAGACGTGAATCGAAAGGCACGCTAATGACGGGCCGGTGGAAGACGGCGGAACTAATTGGTCGGACGCGGCAGTTGCTGGCAGGATTTTTTTTTTATTATTTGATGGAAGGTGCTAGCGGTGTGGCATCAGCTCCCCCCTCCCCTTCCTTCTAAATTCCCCTTCGCTACACACAATCCTGCTTCCGCCAACAGGAACGCGGCACGATCTCGGGACGTGATCTGTAGCATAACGGTGTCGTGGATTCCGAATTTCTTAACGTCAACGGCCTGAAATTTAAAAGCTTCGAGAATGCTGGCGAAGCTTTCTCAGCTGGGGAGAAAGAAATCCGAACTTGTCCGACTCGCTTTTCGAAGGTTCTTAGCCGTGGCTGCTAGTTTAAAGATAATACTGTTATTCGCTCTCTACTCGTTGCTCTGTATTCATATCCTTCCACCGTATGTAAATTTAACGATGCCGTGTGCCCGACCACTTTATTCCCGCGCCATTAATGTGAAACATTTAACGAGTTAGTAATATGAATCTGGTACTAACATGCAAAAATGTACCCTTATGCGTACAAAGTACAGAACGCTTACTTCAACGGAGATAAATTTAAACTTTACCTTCACATTACGTAGCCGAGTAGTAGGAGTGCAAACTTAGCTGGGTATCTGCACGTAATTATATTTGTACTATGATTCGTTCACGGTTGCTTCCAACTTTTCTCAAGCCCTGCTTAAGTTCTACTTCCAGGATATTCCTCCGCCTCATGCAAACAAAACTTGGAAAAATTACACCAAAGGGACAGCGCGCCGCATACGTGCGCACTCAGTTTAATAATACTTTTCATTAGGACTATTTCTTACTAGGCACTACAAAAACATCTATTTTCTCCCTGTTATTGTTATCTGTTAGTGAAATATTATAATTCATAAATGAGATATAAGTAGGGGCAGTGATATTTCGCGAAAAGATTTCGAGACAAGATACAGTCCAAAGCACTGTAGGGTCGTCCAGCTTCTTTGATTGGCTAACAAATGTTCCGGCCCGTGTTAACAATTTGCGCACGAATCACGAAGGTTCACACAGCCTCAATGAATCAGGACTCACCGAACCAGTTTCTGCCTGTGCCCACCGGCAGCCAATGGATGTATAACAACAGCCGAGGTGTGTATATAGTATTGAAGTCTGCTGTGTGCGCCGATCTTTACGCGAAAAGTTACTGGACCTAGATATAAGTAATATTTTAATTTAGCCAAAAATTAAGTACATTTATGCTAACCCAAGTGTCAATCGCTTGTGATACGTAACATATTTATGAAGTAACCGATCATGTCATACCTGGGTGTTATTTCAAAGGTTTGATTCAAAAGGTGTGAATAAACTGCGAATAGACGGTATAGGATGTAGCGACTGAATTAGGTGAAAGTTAATTAGTTCTCTACACCGCTACAGCGTTATTAATTAATTTACGTAATGAGTTAATGAGTATTCGGTAGAGCTGCTGATACATGATGTAATAAAAGTGTTACGTCCTGTGAAATACACTTGACAGGGACATGAGCAAATAAATTTGATATCGATTGCACAATCCCTCATCGAGCACAGCCAATTGATTCCAGGATGAAATTTCGGTCTAGCTTGTGCAAAAAGAACTATTTTTTCCGGCAACGTAAAGTTATTTTCGAGCGAGGTGCACATTTACAAACTGTGAGCTCGGCTATTTGAATAGGGGTTTCGAACATACATTTCCATTACTTCAATTATACCACAAACGTTTTCTGATATGAAGTGTTAGTGGTCCATTATTTATTACTTCATTTTTGTGTTATTTGTAATAGTTTTCTTTGTGTCGTTTAGAGTTGTGAGCATATAACTCGTAGAAATAATTCATTCGTACGTTATTCCTTTTTGTAAATCATTGAATTTAAAACTTAGACGGTGACCTTGTGAAAGTATTTATTTCGTGGCATATAAATTACTTTTACAGTAATAAAGAATTTATAATTAGGCTTTGATACAAGCTGGCGAGTCCCAGCTAAGCGTTCCCTCGATACTTATTTTTAGGAAATAAAAGTTTGATAGCGACCAGTTAAGCAATATTGATAAGACGTCACTGTTTGATATGAAAGTTCACACTGTCGTATTTTATTTACTTCGTTTTAATTTAATGGTACGTAACTTATCAGCATGATGACGCTCGTGTCAGCTCATACAATTTCTTTACTCGAGATGTATCAGTTTTTTTTTGNACGTAACTTATCAGCATGATGACGCTCGTGTCAGCTCATACAATTTCTTTACTCGAGATGTATCAGTTTTTTTTTTGTCAGAACACAGAGTAACAATGTTTCGTGGAGGAGTACAAGCATGGTTTGTGATGAGAAGTTCATCTGGGAATTTATAGAAGTATTTTTTTCGCGTTTCACGCTTGCATGTTTAAAAGAATGGAACTTGTATCGATAAAAAATAAATAACGCGCTGGAATTAATAAAACTACAACTGACAGCATAGTAGAAGTAGAAGAAATGCTTCTACCAGTGTTAGNACGTAACTTATCAGCATGATGACGCTCGTGTCAGCTCATACAATTTCTTTACTCGAGATGTATCAGTTTTTTTTTGTCAGAACACAGAGTAACAATGTTTCGTGGAGGAGTACAAGCATGGTTTGTGATGAGAAGTTCATCTGGGAATTTATAGAAGTATTTTTTTCGCGTTTCACGCTTGCATGTTTAAAAGAATGGAACTTGTATCGATAAAAAAAAAATAACGCGCTGGAATTAATAAAACTACAACTGACAGCATAGTAGAAGTAGAAGAAATGCTTCTACCAGTGTTAGGTTAACATCGCTACTGAGAACTTCGTTCGCATGGGTAATCATGTGAACTGTGACAACGGGAAAAAAACTCACGACGTTCTGAAAGCTGTTTCAAATCCCCAAATATGTTCTTGACTGCACAGGACCAATGACGCAAATTAAGTTGGTTGTCGCCACTGTGGTACATAATGCAACGTTTGTAAGACCGCTCACAGACACAACAGTGTGCTATCAAATTTATACAATATTGCCTCTAACAAGTTTAAAAAAAAATTGGCTTTGTACAGGAATCTTTTTCTCTCTGATACGCCTCTCCTTGGATTACAGCTCAGTTAATTATCTGACACCACCTGGCGAATTAGTGGCACGCATTTTAAATCAGCTTCAGTGCAGTGAAATTTGCTGTAAAGTAGTGTAAATCACAGTTATGTAAGTGGATACAGTCACTGCATTAATCTAAATATTATCAGTGGTTCCACGTTAGCATATTTCACTTGATTTTTCCAGTAAAATTCCACTGGTTCAGAAACTCTTTGACTGTTTCGTCTTAAAACAAAAGCGTAAGCAGCATAACAAGAAATGTTTGTAATTCAGAGCTGGAGTTAACAAGGCTGTTTAATTGGTTGGCCTATCGCAAAAGATTCCGTTCAGGTGCTGAATTTCGTGCGATCACCAAGATGTACTCGAACCTCATTTTCTCATCCAAAGAAATATCATAGCATCAACCTAAAAAAACAAGGAAAAAGGAGGTATTTTTTTACTGGTGGTACTCCCCTTTCCCCCCGCAAAAAAACAAAGAAATTAAATTATAATAAATAAATTATAATTTATCTCAAAATACCAAACAACATTAGCTTTGAATATACAGACTACAGAAACGCGTAAAGTGCATCCAATTGTGGATAATAAACACGATTTTCACACATAACAAAAATGGTTTAGTGAATCCTCAAGTTAGGAATGACCAAAAAAAAAGACCTCACTTAGTTATTAGTTGGGTTATGCTGCAGTTTAACCGCAGGCCATGCGGCACGGCGTTCGGTTATTGTTTTCTTGCAGTTTAGTTATTGGCTGAAATTCGTTCAAGTCGTGTCTTACAAACTGCGATCCAATGGAAAAAGTAAGTCCAGTGTGCGTTTGTTTAATGTCTAGCTGTCCCTAAAAAAAATTGACGAAATTTCCGAGACTCCAGAAATCTAGATAAGTTTAACACTTTGAGTTCTGCTGACGTAAAATTACGTTACGTGAATTTAATTGAGCCGCGTGGAATTGTCCGTATAACGACATCTGCTTTCTTTGAAGACGCAGGCGAAGAAATATCACTTCACTAGCAGTTCTAAGCTTATCTGCAACATAATATTGCGTCAGCAACACACGAAGTGTAAGTCACTCTAATGGACAGGATGGATTGTGTATTACTCTACGTCGGAAAGAACAATCGACTGTGGTGCTTACAGCGCGGAAATACGTTTACACAGAGCCGACCAGTAACGGACGTTGTATAGTATAGCGAGAGTGCCCTGTGTCGTGTAAGCCAATAGGACAGTCGCAAAGTGGGAACGCAGGATCCGACAAAACTGGTGGTCATGAAGTCGTGAACATAGGCCACTCACTTCTCTAGTGCGTCTTAGTTGTCATTACTAGAGACCGGGAAAATTCGCGAGTTCAATGACCTGCAGGCTTGACTCTACAGTGTTATGTACAATTATGCTGACATAAACTGCACATTGGTCGCCTGCTGTCGTAGTGGAAGGCGACGGTTGGATACAGCGTTCTCCAGGAAGTGTCAAATACCGCATGGGCCAATGGCTAAAGTTATATAAACGCACGCGTTTTGAATTCTAGCTTGTCCCAAAATGAATCCGCGAATTCTTCAGGTCTCTACTCATTACATCTGAACCGCACTCGAAAGTCAGAAAATTCAGCCACAGAAATGATTATTAAACTGCTAATTGTTTTCAGTGCAGCGCTTTCGCGATTGCACCGTCATATTTGGAGACATTTCACTTATCGCAATTTAAGAGCGTTCCGTAGCTGTCATCTCACACGTGTTGGTCGAGGGACAGCCAGCTTACGATCAACAGTCTGCAGATTATTTCTGCGAGAACAGCCAACAGCCTCAGGCTTTATTTTTACAGTGAATTTGTTATATAATCCATTCACGGTTACTTCACACTTTTGTGAAGCCCTGCTAAAGTTCTCCTTTCAGGATATTCCTCGGCCTCGTATAAGCAAAGCTTAACTAAGTCTAGAAAATAAAACCAAAGAGCAACGCACCGGATTCTTGCGCACTCGTTTGTAATGATATTTTGCATGAGAACTATTTCTTACTAGGCGCTACCAACACACATATTTTCTCACTGTTTTAATTCATATTTATTGTAAATGAAATATTATAATTTATAAATAAACTATAGATATAACTTCTATTTAACGAAAAATAAGATACTTATATGTTAACAGAGGTATACAACGCTTGTGGTACATGAGATATTTAGGAAATAACTAAACATGTTATACGTGGGGTGGTTTTTCAAAGGTTTGATTGAAAAAAGTGTGAAGAAACCGCGAATATATTAAAGCGTCTTTTGTTTGTCGACACTTGCCGCGTCAAGAGTCAAGAGTCACGTGCTCGCGTGTCGTGTTGCTTTTCAGGTTATCTTTCCGTACTCAAGTTGCGAGACATTTCTAATTACGGCGGAAAGGGAAGGTGGTTCCTGGATGCGGTAGGTTTTCCTACGTGATAACAAACCCCGCACGTTTATCTTTTCTTCGCCGCAGAGCCGCCTGACTGCGTATTAAGAAGAATATCCACGTGGCTACGCAAGACGACGTTTAAGGCTATTGGTGCACGCAGAAGTTTCTTACTTAAAAGTAATGTAATATTGTACATTACCTGTCGAAGTACAATTCAAGCGCTATGATGTGGGTGGTATAAATTTTAATATTCAGTATTTTGTCCGCAACATATTGCAAAGTGTGGAAATTGAAATGTTATTTGTCCTCAATAATTGCTAACGATGGCTATAACTATATGAAAACTAATTTTTGAAATTAATTTGCTACATTTACTACAAAATAAATTTCGTATAACTTTGTTGCAAAAAAAGTGTGGTTATAAAATGTTTACAACAATAGATTAACCTATTAAATTATATTTTTATTTTATATGTTTTGCAATGATATAAAACACGTTCTCTGTAATGGACGTTATGACAGTAGGAACAGGTGTTTTTCGCGAAAACACGCAGATATCCTCACATATGAGTACATAATATATTACATTATATTACTTTAATATTCCAGTAGGCATATGTATACATATAAAATTTTATATTATTCATTAAAATTTATTTTGTATATAATTAAGTATATTTCTGATATATATATATATACATATATATATATATATATACATACTCATATGTGACAGTATGTGCGTGTGTTCTGTTTTTCGCGAAAAGATTTACGAGAAGACTAGACTCCAATGTCCTATGGCATACCTGCTGTTTTTCTTTGCTTATCGGACACGTGTCTTAGTTGGGAGACAGTTCCTTACCTGAATGGGCCAATCAGAATTAAGCAACTCTAACACTGAGTGTCCGTGATTCGCGGGCTGACACCTGCAACGCGTGACAGTTAAAAATCATGCGAACCCGGAAGTGGATCTGAGCTCTAGTTTTCTGGAGCACAATTAGTACTGAAATCTTCTTTTCGCGAAAAACAGGCGGCCCCACCCGTGAATACCCAGAGTACACAGTTGTGTACATTACGCACTTGTAGGTAATTTTTGGTTTGTAATGTACACTGCGAAGCTCAATGACCAATGATCTTACCTCTTACCTGTGGGGGAATGATTCGCTAACCATCTTACTGGCATTGGTCATAATTGGTATATGTAACTTNATCTTACCTCTTACCTGTGGGGGAATGATTCGCTAACCATCTTACTGGCATTGGTCATAATTGGTATATGTAACTGTAGCCGAAAATATAGCCCACAGGTCATTGGCTGTGACAACGAAACAAGTGCTGTGTCGACTTAAGTACAGTACGAATCATAATTTGGTTTTGTTTGCAACACCGGAAACCGTAAATCAAAGTGGGTCTGAAAGGGTTAAGTCTTTTTGTTACTCAAATTTTTTGGGGTTTGATTTTAGAGTCGGAGTAGGTTTGTGCGAAAACTGAGGAGTCGGGAACCGAAAGTTTGGTGTCCCGACTCCGCAGCCGATCGCAGTACTCGTCCCTGGACGGTATGCGAGGCAGCCCTGGCCCGCGCCCTAAGATGAAACATTGCCTGCTCGTAACATCTAAAACGATGCATTTGTGTTCGGCTCTGGCTAGAGGGGTGTTCGCGGCGAAGATGTCTCTGTGCTTCGCTGGCTTCCTTGGCACCCCTGGCCCGCAGAGTATGCAAGTGTAGTCTGCTCGCGGTGGCATAGCGGTCAGGCCACTCCCCCCTCCCAGACGAACAAGGCTCGATTCCCGGTGGGGTCGCTCCCGGATTTTCGCGTGCCGGACGATGTCGCTGGTCGGCGGGTTTTCTCGGGGTTCTCCCGTTTACCCCCCGCCCAATCATTCCGACGCTGCTTCATACGCGCATCGCTTCATCCTCGTTGGCTGTCAAGACCTCGGCTATCAGAGCCGCCCGAATTTCTTCACTTACTCTATTCGCGGTATCTTCACTATTATTTTTTTTTGCTTTTTTAATCGAGACGTTTGCAAACTCACTTTAGTTGTGACGTGTTCGGTTCTTTCCTAATTATGACGTGTATCGCAAATGAAGGAAATCTGCTTACCGGGCCTGCAGCAACGGAAGTTAAATGGGGAATCAATTTTATAAAAATTCCTTCTCAGTGCTTCGGTTTTAAAGACAACCGTTTCAAACCAAAAAAATACTCAACGAAATTTTCAGAGAAAACAGCCATGTTAATGAAATTTAAAACAAAATATTATAAATTTATTTTGTAAAATATAAATGTAATTTTTAGCCTACTTTTTAGCGTACTTTAGCCTACTTTATGTTTAAGGGGATAGGGCGCCTGAAGGAAGTGGGGCGTGCCAGCCTGCCATCTGGTAACCTTAGAGTGATAATCACACTACTCAGCTCAGACCTAAAAGAAATATTACAAATTACTGTCCGACAAAGAATTACAGAACTCCGTGAAAAAAAAATGGCAATTTGATAAACCGTGGGAAAAAAAAAACTGCCAACTTCAATTAAATCTCTGACAACAACAACACTATTTTTAAAAACCTGGAATATGAGCTGAAGCATACGTGACTACCCCGCAGAATTGAGCGACCTCCAAGTGCCAGGCTCGGTATATATACACAGATTCTCCCCCTCTTCCAGCGATTCGCACACTCCCCTGAAACTCGCGCCGCACGGTCCATCGGCAGCGAAGAGGGTGAAGCCAACACGAGGCTCACAATCAATTGAAGCCTAGCTCAAGCTTTGTCCGCCGAATATGCATCTCCTGGCATCGGCGGCGGCGTACCAGGTTACACTCGGTGACAAAGTTCCTGGTGGAACCGGCGCTTTCCTCACCAAACCTCCCCTCCTGGTGGCCGATACCTATTAAAAGGTCATGCCAGGAGCCCTTCTTTCTACTTCTACGTTATCCTCCACAAACAATAGCTAGATCGGCTCTTTTGTTTCGCAGGGCGCCACCGGGAACTTTGAATTTTGAGTCAGTCATACTGGTCCGAAAAGAATTTAAACACACAAAAGCTAAATACTTACACATTTACATTTACACACTATCGCGCACGTGGTTGTCCTGCTCACGAGTATAGTTAAGTATGACGGCATTCCCTTAGCACTTTCTCGGCCCAGTGCACCCAGACTATGTCGGACTTAGATTTGGGAAACAACTGGTAGCCAGGATTGTTTCCCGCCTCCTCGCCCCCGGACGCAAAGAGCGTTGTTCTACACCACACTGCAGACGTTCGATTTTATTCCACTTTAAATTACACTCATTCTGCTACCATTCTTAGGCCTTTGGCCTTATCCATCACATGAAAAACTTTCCTCTTCCATCCGTTATCCATAATCTCATTCCGGGGCCATCGCTGGGGTCGTTTTAGATGGGAGTTTCCTGGTACAAAACAGAGTTTTATCCAGGAAGAGGCCATAATCGGTTAGAGTTACATCCGGTGTTTGGTTAAGGTACCGCCCGAGGAGAAGGACTAATACCTGACCACAGTGTACCCCATGGAGGGCTTACTGCAGTCAAAGGTAAGCTTCCCTTGCGTGCAGACGGCATCCTTGCAGATCTTAGACGGTTCTAAGTCTTCCCCCCTTCTCCAGAAGCACTCCTTGAGCAAGCTCAGGAGTGCATCAGTGTGCATCGGCAGACCCACCTGGGCGACGGTAAGCCTGTCAACACACTCCATGTGGGGGAAGAGGATCTTCTCTCCCCCATCCATAGATCTAACCAGTAGGGCCACTGCTGCCATCAGGACTTTTGGATATTCCAGTATTGACATCTGGGCTCCTCGTACGACCTCGTCATAGAGTTCCCATAGTTCCTTCGGGTGGGCTCCTAACGGCCAGGCTTGGACTGAGGCATCAATAGTGTTTCTCTCTGATGGCCAGTCGATGGTAAACATCCTGTCTGTTTCGGGGACCATCTCATTTCTCCTTACCTGGGCTCTGAGGAGAGAGACTTCTCTTTCCGCTCTTTCCTGCTTTATCTCTTCCGTGTCTCTCACCTCACTCTCCCTTGATTTCCTGATAGCATGGACTGCTCTTCTTCTCTGGTCCCTTAGGAGTTTGCTTATATTGCGAGCAACATGAGCAAAGCCCTCCTTTACGTACAAGACTGGAATCCAGGCACAAGGCCATCCATCATTTGGCCCCTCTGGATTTGTCTCATCCTGTGTAATTGTTACTTCCGGGTTGTCGTCCTCTGGGTCAATCAAGTGCAGGTTTGACCCAGTAATTTTGGGCACCTGTGCCTGCCGCTCAATTGGTGCTTTCTGTTCTGGTTCTGGACTTGATGCGGGTGTAGGGCAGTCTGGTTGGTTGTTCTCCAGAATTACAGTTGGAAATAGGTGCTTAGAAATTTTAGGTTTCTGAGTTCTCAGAATACTCCCTGCCCACACCCAGTGTTTGATTGAGGCTCTGGCTTAACCACCCACACGTCAAAGTCTTCGTTTCTTTTACCGGCTTCTTTCAAAAATTCCAGCACTTTAGGTGCCAGAACTCTGTCAGAAAACATAGCCTGGAGATCGATTTGTCCATAACTTTCCTCAAAAGAGGATCTAAGATCCTTGATTTTCGGGCAGTCATGGAGTAGGTGAGCGGAGGTATCAGATACCCCGCACACCACACAGTTCGGGTCTTGTACTAGAGCAAACGAGGACAACTTCGCCTTGTAGTTTCCATGTCCGGTCAAGAACTGCGCAATATAGTGACCTATGGTAAGCCACCTCATGCGCAGCCTCAGCCGAACGTCAGGAAATATCTCATAAGTTATTCTTCCTTTTTCCGAGTTCTCCCACTTTTCTTGCCAGGTATCAAGTGTTCTTTCTTTGATTACCTTTTGATCCTCGGGGGTGATATAGTCCACCCATATCCTTCTACTGATTTCTCCACGTTCTTTTATCAGTAAGTCTAGTGGGAGCTCTGTTGCCAGAACTTGCAAGGCGTCGTTTGAAGTTGTCCTGTATGCTTTCGTGGTGGCCAGTAGCGAAGCGCGCTGTGCACTGATCACCTTTCTCTTGGTGTGTACCTTATCGACCTCCGGGTACCATACGCCAGCAGCGTAAGTGATTACTGCCAGGAAAACTGATCTATACATTAGCTTCAACGTGTGATAGCCAAGGCCCCAGTTTGCAAGTGCCACAGCTCTGAGTCGATGGATCATTACGACGGCCTTGTTCGCCGTATAGCGAACGTGACCCTAGAATGCCAGACGTGTTTGAAGTACAACTCCTAGGAACTTCATTTCTTGGACGAGTTTCACAACTCGTCCTTCGAAACGTACCACGGGCTTTCGCTGGATGTTTCCCTTGAGTAGTATGCTGTTCGTCTTCTCCACAGAGAACTTCAGCTTGAAGTTCTCTGCCCAGGTCGTTATCTTACCTAGGGTTCTTTCTGCTTTTTCCTCCAGTTCCCGCCATGACTAAGCTGGTATTAGAAGTAGGCCATCGTCTGCATATCCATAGATCACGCAGCCATCCGGGAGGATTAGCCGCAGTAACCCTTCAAAGATTATATTCCACAAAATAGGGCCAAGGACTGAACCCTGCGGACATCCTTTTGTGAGCACTTTTAGTTCTTTATGTTCTCCTAGCCTGAGTTCATAGTCTATTTCCTCTTGTTCTTGAGCTGTTTGTTTGTTTTCTACAGGTTCAACACTCCCGCTTTCCTCTACCACTTGTTCTGATTGTGAGGTGCCAGCGTCGCCCACGCTGCAACTCTCATGACTATCTTGAACGGCTTTGATCATGATCTCTCGGTGACAGAAAAATGTTTGCACCTTTATAAATCAGTACCAAAAACTGTTCAGTTCAAGCAAGTTCAAACGACGAATAGAATAACGCGCGTAAGCCACGTTACAAGTTATTCTACATATATACATAACATCACGAAANAGTTCAAACGACGAATAGAATAACGCGCGTAAGCCACGTTACAAGTTATTCTACATATATACATAACATCACGAAACCATTAAATATTATCAAATGCTATAAGAAACCTGCTTTGAATGCCCTTCCAGGTACAGCCCCATACAAAAAATTGTTTTTCGTGGCAACGTCTGAAATTATATATATTTATCTTTGACTAAAAGGGTTAGCTGGGTTAAAATAGCAGAAACAGCACACGCGTACATGTGAAATACACAATGTCGCCAAATATTAACCCGAATTCGTATTTCCCTAACTTTTAGGCAGGGACTAAAATTGCGCTGATTAATTTTACGACAAGCTAGGATTAATACATGAACATTTCTGTTGGATTTGCAATTGGATCACACCGTATTAGACACGCCCAGGTGAGCTCTGAGCCAGTGGTGCACCTGGTGTGTACCTGCAAACACCGAGAAAAAGTTTTTGTTGACTAAAAAATATCTGATTGGTGCAAACCAAATTAATTGTTCGTATAGGGTAAATTAAATGTTTCGTTGCTGAAACAGTATTATTTTTCTGTACTTATTTGGTTTCCCCAAACAAAGATTTGGTTGGCACAAATAAAGATTTGTTCCGTTCCACTTACGTTACACAGTTTCGGTTAATATAAAATAAACTGGAAGCGCGATCGGGATTCCAACCTTGAACATCTGCGCCCGTGCGGTACGCCTTAGCAACTTCAGTTAAATTTACTGTTATGGAACTGTAACGTTTTCAAATGCAAATACACTTCAAAACTGTAAAACGTGCGCAAATAAATATTTCAAGTTTGACGACTTTACTATTTAATTTTCTGTTGAACTTGTTGTATTAGGATGTTTATTTACGCCATCAATAAGTATCAATAAATGCACGAACAAACACTGTGACTATCCTAATTGTCCCAAAAAAAATGCAAACAAACTGCCGAGCTGTATTGNAATAAATGCACGAACAAACACTGTGACTATCCTAATTGTCCCAAAAAAAATGCAAACAAACTGCCGAGCTGTATTTTAGAACGAAGGTGATCAAACGAGTGGTCAAACAAAAAATGTACAGTTGATCCAGCAAAATATTTTGTTGACAGTCTAAAAACGTGTATTTTGTTTGGTGAACAAAATAGTTCTGTTGCTTTTAAGGTTTCGTTTACTCAACGAAATATATATTTTTTTCAGACAACCGGATATATTTTGGNTACGTTACACAGTTTCGGTTAATATAAAATAAACTGGAAGCGCGATCGGGATTCCAACCTTGAACATCTGCGCCCGTGCGGTACGCCTTAGCAACTTCAGTTAAATTTACTGTTATGGAACTGTAACGTTTTCAAATGCAAATACACTTCAAAACTGTAAAACGTGCGCAAATAAATATTTCAAGTTTGACGACTTTACTATTTAATTTTCTGTTGAACTTGTTGTATTAGGATGTTTATTTACGCCATCAATAAGTATCAATAAATGCACGAACAAACACTGTGACTATCCTAATTGTCCCAAAAAAAATGCAAACAAACTGCCGAGCTGTATTGTAGAACGAAGGTGATCAAACGAGTGGTCAAACAAAAAATGTACAGTTGATCCAGCAAAATACTTTGTTGACAGTCTAAAAACGTGTATTTTGTTTGGTGAACAAAATAGTTCTGTTGCTTTTAAGGTTTCGTTTACTCAACGAAATATATATTTTTTTCAGACAACCGGATATATTTTGGGCCTTATACAGACAAATATTTTGTTGACTTTTCTGTCAGTGAAGAAACAAGAACCGGATCCCGTTGGTCTTAGGTAAAACTGGCTACTAACTGGCTCAGCAGCCAATGAAAAGAGAACTGATGCTCGAAAATACGTAGATCAGCTTATAGATGAATTGAAACGAGCGATTTTCCTGTATCTATCTATAGGTATCCTACTTTGCACCCGCCTGACGGCTCGAGGCCGCACTATCAGAGAACGCGGAATTAGCACGCGGTGTCGGCCAATCACGAAGGGCGGAAGGGTGTGAGAGAGGTGGAGGGGGGAGGAGGAGACTATCAGCGACGTCATCCCGCCGTGATTGGACGTCTGACGGACAGCCGTTGTGCCCTCTTCCAGCCCCGAGGCGAGAATTGTCCGGGGGACACGAGCGAGGGTCCGTCGTCGCGCGCGGGGCTTCTACATATTTCCGCGAGGCAGCGCGACTCTTGACGAGCACGATCTCGCACGTCGATATCTGCGGAGCGCGAAGCCTCGCTGAATACGCCACCTGTCCGTCCGCGCGCTGGGAACTCTTCTTCTAACGCCGGATTGCATGTGTCGTACCCCCGTGTCCGCCACAAAGCCGCGTCACGCCGGCGGGGTGGGGTCGACGGCGAGGTTGA
>NQII01001606.1:326333-354862 GCA_002778355.1 Clitarchus hookeri
ACTTTTTTTTTTCAAAGCGTCCGTGATGTTCGGCCCTTGCAGTCACGGCGGTCCCATACCTGGGATGTTACACAAAAAGCGTGTTCAACCCGACCAGTCTCGAAATAATTAACGAGCCCGAGTATTACTACGCACAGTGGGAAACAGCGTACAAAATGGCAACTTCCTCACGTGGCGGTAGATATCATTCGTTGTCGAGACTACATTTCCCGTTTTCATAAACACCTGCTGTCAGTAACACCAACACAAGAGCATATATATTGGTCTCATCGTATGACAGTTGATTGTGATGATGCCTGTACTTTCGAAACGAACAATTCGTTCGTCGCAACGCTCAAAATGGTATAATGATCTGTGCCTGGAAACGTAAATTATTTCGTGACATTATATCGGTAATTTGAAAAAGTACCTGGCAATCTAAAAATAACATTTAATGATCTTCCTTTTTTAAAAGGAAAAATGTGGTAGTTGTAATTAAAAAAAACAGCGGTTTTCATAATAATGAGTTTATTAAAGTCACAAGAGTTGCATGTTGCAAATTTAATTGGAATTCCTACTACTTGTTCTCACGCAGTAAGAGTTTATATTTTAACTATTTTGGCTTTAAATGTTATATCTGAAGTTAAAATTGAAATGCATGTATACCGCATAACAAATTTTCAACAAATTTTCTTAACGCCTTTCTAATAATACAAGCAAAGTTTTTAAGCAGAAGTATTGATTTTGTTTAACTTGAAGATTTGTTCAAACAATTTATAAATATAAAGTTTATGTTTTTCTTTTGATTATTTTTAGGAGTCATTGTTCTCTATTATACTATTTTTAGGGCTACTATTTCATATCACAACCAAGAAAGATTGAAATATGCTAAAATTGTAGAACGTAAATTAAGCCTTTGAAACTCTCCGAAACATGCTCGATCACAGTGTCCATGGGGCCGCGGTGGTGTAGTGGTTAGACTACTCGCCTCCCACATAGACGAACCGGGTTTGATTCCCTGTTGGATCGCTCCCGGATTTTTCCGATGTTAGGAGCCTCCCAAATATCTGCACTCCATTCGGAATCGATGTTTTTCTTTCGTACTTGGTTTCAATCGTTTAATAGTGGTAATACATGTACAATAGTGTTTATTGTTTGGCAACGAAGCCCCAGTAACAGACAAAATTACGGATCATTGGAAATATTTATATGAAAAGTAGAAGTGGTTCTCAAGAGTCCTGTGTAAAACAAAGGACAATAAATTCACGGTTAGTACACTGTTAAAAATTACCGCATATTCACGGACATTTTTACGGACATGTACGGTTGATATACGGAAACGTGATCCGTAATGACGAGAAATTAAGTTGAATTCCGTAAATACAAAACACAGAACGTCTCTGTGTTTCCTGCATGTTCGGGTTTTCCGGTTATACACTAAGGTTCCTTCGCCATTCTAACCAGAAAATTTTCATTTCTTCGGCGGTCAGGATAACTAGTTAGTTATGTTTAAAACAATCAAACGCAACTAAACAGTTACATATGTCACATTTATGAAAACATCATATTAATGACTTCGCATGAAGGAAAGCAGGGGATTGGTACACCTTAGTGTCACTGATTCCGAAAAATATGATTCGTATTAAAATCTCGCATCAGAATATAATATTTAAACATCTAACTTTATTTTTATACTCTGTTAAAAATCATGCATAAAGAAAATTAAAAATTTCTCGTGACCTAATTTTTTTTTTAAAATCGGAATTACAGAAAACCGAACTAGCAACTTTACTGATAGGTACAGCGAACTCATAGAAATTTCGGTGAAACTTACGACGAGTCCGTAACTGAAAAGTGTACGCGATTTTTTTCCCCTGCACTGCAATTTATAAGACACGCCCTGGACGACCGAATCAACNCGTAACTGAAAAGTGTACGCGATTTTTTTCCCCTGCACTGCAATTTATAAGACACGCCCTGGACGACCGAATCAAACAACAAAACTGCAAGGGACAAAAACCCTTTCTACTGCTCGACCAACTCAAGTGAAATCCCGGGGAAATTTGTGANAACAACAAAACTGCAAGGGACAAAAACCCTTTCTACTGCTCGACCAACTCAAGTGAAATCCCGGGGAAATTTGTGATACACAAACCCTTTCCCCTCCCCCCATCGCACACTCTTTGCTATCGACGCAGCAGCTTCAAGATCGCGCAAACAATTCGGACGAAACATGTGTAAGCCATTCTCATTTACTTCACTCTTTTCTGTAGCCCTGTTAAAGTTCTACTTCCAGGATATTACTCCGCCTCACGCAAACAAATCTTATCTGAGTCAAGAAAGTTAGACCAAAGAGACCGCTCACCGCATTCGTGCGCACTCAGTGTAATATAATTTTACGTAGGAACTAAGTTAGTTCTTACTAGGCATTACCAACACACATATTTTATCCCTGTTTTTATTCGTATTAATTATCAAATATATGTTACAATTTATAGACAAAATATAAGTATAGGTTCACTCTAACCAAAAATAAGATACTTTATGTTAACGGAAGTGTAAAACGCTTGTGATAAACATCATACGTAGTAAACAACCAAACTCGTCAACCATGAATTATATTCCACAAGTTTGATTATAAAAGAAGTGTGGAGCAACCGCGAATTACATGCCAACTGAAGACTTTTCTAACTACATGTTGTCAGTAATAACTTTAAACAGAAACAATGGAACTACAAATGACACTATACACACCAGTAGAATCGAGGAAATGGTGTGCGAAGAAATAGAAAATACGTTAGAATTGTTCTTGGTGTGTGGGTGGTAGCAATACGCGTGTGTTGTGGAACAGACTACCTTCTTGAACTCTCCATTCCTCCAAAGACTCCCTCGGCCGGCTAACTCAGCCTGTGTTACAATTAATGCTGCTACAGCGCTCAACCGCGAGGTCTTTACTTAAGTTTGTGGCGCAGTACGTTCTGTGATGAAACTGGCTGATCACAAATACCCGAGCCTCGAGTATGGATAGGAGTTTGGTGTCTAGCCTGCAGATCACTCAACTCGCGATATTTTCCTCTTCCTTAACATAAGCCATTCCGCACTGTGTATACGATTGTCACTACTTAATTTTAAGAGCGTTTAAGTGCCCGAAATGACTGTCCATACTTCTATAGTGTTTTATTTATAAATCTGTTTTATTACATAGAATAGTAGTTCAATAAAAGTATAAAGACATGGAGTATTAATTTACAAAATTTAATTACGGGAGTTACAGGAATTTCTAATCTATATATTTTACCATACAAATTTTAAAACTTTGCGTAGTTATCATATTTTGCAACAGTTCAAAATAATTGCTGATGTCATTAGAATTAGAAAAACAAACTTCATTCAAGTTCATCAATTGGTTCGGTCGTAATTACATTTTAAGTTTTGCAATAAAATTTAAATTCAAAATAGCCAGAAGTTAAACTCTCATGCTTGTATAACGTTTTGAAATCGGTTTGGCACAATATTTAATGTTAAAATGTTGATAATTCTCCTAGAAAAATATGCGAAAGTTATTTATAAACTGATTTGGCATTTTTATCAAATTTTTTATTGAAATTGTATCAGAAAATCGTGAAATATCTTTAAAACAGATTTTAAAAATATTTGCCACTTGAACAGCCTTAACACAAGGTGCTTGTTCAGACTTCAGCAGTTACCATTTTACCGGTTCTGTCTGTCTATTAAGTTACCGCGGATGAGTCTACCTTTCCCTAGCGCTCATGCCAAACTCCTCGCCATTTGATAATTAACATGTTCAGTTGCATATGAGTGATACTTACGACCTTTAATGTATACACCAAGCCATCCGAGCCCAGTATTACTTGTGACTACTCTGGTTTGTGGGAATGTTTACACCTCTTTGACTCGATTGGTTAATGCCGATATCATCGAGCACGTAGCAGGTTGTTCATTGGTTGCAACAGAAGCGCTAACCACAAGTACAGCACATGCCATGAAATTATAGGATTATAACACTTGAACTCTGAAACTAATGTGTTACCGAACGGGTTAAAACACATGGGCAAACTATTGGCCTTCTCCAACGTTGAGGATTTTCATTATACCTAAAATAATTGGAATTAACCTGTATACAGTTGGATATCAGAATCCCTTTCCCACAGTGAACAAAGAAATATATAACTACAACCCTTGAACTGTATGGGCAAGCAGAAACAGACCTTCTTCGACTCATNCACAGTGAACAAAGAAATATATAACTACAACCCTTGAACTGTATGGGCAAGCAGAAACAGACCTTCTTCGACTCATTGTGTAATTATTTTGACGAGAAATCAATACACCAATAATATAGGCATATATTGATACCGTGCCTGCGAGAAATATTATTTGCGTAAAGTAAAATTGCGTCTAGGTGTCTTTTCAGTCCGAATTTTTTTTTCTCAGTATTTGCACGTTTTAAACGCTTTTCGCGAAAACCGGGTCTCCCTAGTGTTCTGCCTCGGCTCCTTCCTGAAGACAGAAACAACTTCCATATTTTACCACACCATTATTGTCATAGGTGAGAATTTCGATATGGGATCACCCCACTTTGATCCGTGCAGTACTTATATATAGATACCNCACAGTGAACAAAGAAATATATAACTACAACCCTTGAACTGTATGGGCAAGCAGAAACAGACCTTCTTCGACTCACTGTGTAATTATTTTGACGAGAAATCAATACACCAATAGTATAGGTATATATTGATACCGTGCCTCCGAGAAATATTATTTGCGTAAAGTAAAATTGCGTCTAGGTGTCTTTTCAGTCCGAATTATTTTCTCAGTATTTGCACGTTTTAAACGCTTTTCGCGAAAACCGGGTCTCCCTAGTGTTCTGCCTCGGCTCCTTCCTGAAGACAGAAACAACTTCCATATTTTACCACCCATTATTGTCATAGGTGAGAATTTCGATATGGGATCACCCCACTTTGATCCGTGCAGTACTTATATATAGATACCTGAAAAATTCGCGAGTTCAATGACCTGTAGGCTATACTCTACTTTCGTATGCAAAATCATGCAGATATCACTGTTCATTGGTTGCTTGTTGTATTAGCGGAAGACGGTGATTCGGTCTGCATTTTACTGTGTATTTGTTATAGGCTCAGAGTGGTCCAGAAGGTGTAATTTAACGGGTAGAACAATAGCATTAGCAATACGAACCTAAAAGGTTTTGAATTCCAGCTTGTCCCGAAATGAAAACGCGAATTTTTCAGGTCTCTACTTATATCGTATTCGAGTAACCTGTCTGCGTTATAAATGCGATGCGGTTCGTATAACTAGTGTGGTGTTGAGTGCGCTGGAGTGGCTACAACTCAGCTCATGGCAGCTTCATGTCCCACGGAGCCACAGGTGCGGCCAGTCCTTCACAACGTATAATATTCATGCGGCAGTAAGACGCCGCATGCAGCTGGAATACGCACATCTCGCACTTTCATCTTCGTTTCGCACTCTCGCAGAGCGAACCTGGAGCAACGCGAGGACACTTCGTCCCACGTTGCGAAGGAAACTGCAGGGTCGCGAGTCACGGGACAGTTNGACACTTCGTCCCACGTTGCGAAGGAAACTGCAGGGTCGCGAGTCACGGGACAGTTGTCATGGCCGTAGAGGGATTACGACGCAAGTTGCGCATATGAGGTGCGCAGTAATCACTCTCCATGTTCCAACATTCGGTTTTTTTTTTTGCCAAAGCACTGTTATAAAGAACATGGATACGGTTCAAGCTTAGAAGTCATTTGAGATGTTCGTGCACTTCCTCTGCCATATTTTTAATTTAAATCTCTGACAAAAAGGTTTTGTTTAATCAAACGAAGTTTGCTTGGTGCAACCAAATTAACCATTTGTACAGGGGAAATTAAATATTTTTTTGTTCTAACCAAGTTATTTAGTGGTNGCTTGGTGCAACCAAATTAACCATTTGTACAGGGGAAATTAAATATTTTTTTGTTCTAACCAAGTTATTTAGTGGTCGTTATTTGGTTGCTTCAAACTGTAGGATTTAATTGGTGAGACCAAAGATTTGTTTGGTTCTACGTAAATTAAACAGTTGCCATTAATACAAAAACAATTGAAATACCGATTAAGATCCGGACGTACGTATTTACTTTTTAGTATTCTGTTCAGCTTAATTTATTACTATTTTGCTAGCATTATTAAGCATCAATGAATGCACTAATAATCACTGTTACTATGCTGTCACAAAAGTTACAAACTCTCGTGCTATATTTTCCAACGAAGGCAGTCAAGTGAGTGGTCAAACAATTATATATACATAGTTAAGTCAACTGTATATTTTGTTGACAGTCTAATTTTTTGGCCCAACGCAGAGGTTTTGTTTATTCAGTTGTTTATTTTGATAGATGAAAAATATTCACTTCGTAGCATTTCAAGTTTTGTTTTCTCGGCAAATTATTTTGTCAGGGCAACTAAATATATTTTTGGCCGCAAACAAACAAGTATTCTGTTGGTCGAAACAAACCTTTGTCTCGGTGTAAGAGATATTCAAGTTATTGAAAGCATTTTATTCGTATAAAAATGTCTGTTTTTATCCCCCTTCAAAATTCGGATGTAAACAAACACGTAAATCACAATTAACGATGCGATTTTGATATTTCCAGTGGCGTTTGACGAGTCACTGTTGGGGGAATGGACAGGAAACATATATCGGCCTGCTTCATCTGTAGTGTGTGGTCATGGCAACTTTCAAAATAGTATTTGTTTAGGAATAAAATTGGTGTTCGGTATGTACTGTGAGGTTGTGTCTGCAGGTCACTGAACCTGTGTAGGGCAACCTCCCTCCTGGCTTACTGTTCAACGTTTAAAACTTTTCGCATGAGGAATAATTACGACAATGGCCACACACAGTTTATGTAAGGAGGTATACATTGAAGAACCGCATCGAGAACTTTAAGGATTCGTCTTTTGAGAGCCAGCGAGTGATGCCGTCCATACCCCCTGCTACATCGGTGGGTAGTGAGTGATTCCTCAGACGATCGTGACGAGACAGCTAGTTCTAAAGACGGAACGGGTGCAGTAGAGTCGGTTTGAGTGGAATGTACACTTGCAAGAAATTCGCGTGAAGTCGACGAACTTCAAAATAAACTGTCGTCGACTCTAAATGCTGATGAGCATACAACTTCTGATACAGAGAAAAGCAAATTTAATATAGAATACACCACAGGAGGTGAATATGACCACCAAGACAGCATAGATGAAAATGAACTTGAAGACAGTAATAATGTTGAAGACGATGATGGCGATTTTCTCGATGCACTGACACACCCCATTCATCACATTTGCTGCAATGAGCGACACAGAGAAGACAGAAGACGCCGAGAGTACTAACTACCTAACTACCTGTTTCCCGAAGACCCAAATGAACTTGTTGATAGACTCAGATATTTGATTGACCTTAAAAAACGTGGGTACTTCTCATGCATTGTTGAAATATCTTCAATCATTAGTAAACTGAAGGAACGGGTATATATCGCATGATGGGACGAACTGCTTTCTTCTGAAATTGTAATTACAAAATAATAAATTAGTATTATAAAACAATTGTTTGTTTTTTCCTTTGTTTTTTGTGTGTCGTATCCTTTCATCCCACACAACTTTAGAATGGTGCTATGAGCACTCGACTATTAATAGAATGATCTGCATATAGAATGATAATAAAGACTCAGCGTACAAAAATGCACGGATACAGACTTTAATTCTTTCAACATTTACAAATTTTGAATACAATTAGTGAATCATTTGTTTTAAATATATATTCATAGAGACAGATGACAAACCCATGGATTGGATATGGTTTGATGATTGATGGGAATNGCTTGGTGCAACCAAATTAACCATTTGTACAGGGGAAATTAAATATTTTTTTGTTCTAACCAAGTTATTTAGTGGCCGTTATTTGGTTGCTTCAAACTGTAGGATTTAATTGGTGTGACCAAAGATTTGTTTGGTTCTACGTAAATTAAACAGTTGCCATTAATACAAAAACAATTGAAATACCGATTAAGATCCGGACGTACGTATTTACTTTTTAGTATCCTGTTCAGCTTAATTTATTACTATTTTGCTAGCATTATTAAGCATCAATGAATGCACTAATAATCACTGTTAGTTAAGTCAACTGTATATTTTGTTGACAGTCTAATTTTTTGGCCCAACGCAGAGGTTTTGTTTATTCAGTTGTTTATTTTGATAGATGAAAAATATTCACTTCGTAGCATTTCAAGTTTTGTTTTCTCGGCAAATTATTTTGTCAGGGCAACTAAATATATTTTTGGCCGCAAACAAACAAGTATTCTGTTGGNCAAGTATTTTGTTGGACGAGACAAACCTTTGTCTCGGTGTAAGAGATATTCAAGTTATTGAAAGCATTTTATATTTTTGGCCGCAAACAAACAAGTATTTTGTTGGTCGAGACAAACCTTTGTCTCGGTGTAAGAGATATTCAAGTTATTGAAAGCATTTTATTGGTATAAAAATTTCTGTTTTTTTTTCTCTTCAAAATTCTGATGTAAACAAACACGCAAATCACAATTAACGATGTGATTTTGATATTTCCAGTGGCGATTGACGAGTCACTGTTGGGGGAATGGACAGGAAACATATATCGGCCTGCTTCATCTGTAGTGTGTGGTCGTGGCAACTTTCAAAATAGTATTTGTTTAGGAATAAAATTGGTGTTCGGTATGTACTGCGAGGTTGTGTCTGCAGGTCACTGAACCTGTTTAGGACAACCTCTCCCCTGCCTTACTGTTCAACGTTTAAAACTCTTCGCATGAGGAATAATTACGACAATGGCCACACTCTGTTTGTGCAAGGAGGTTTACATTGAATAACCACATCAAGAACTGTAAGGATTCGTCTTTTGAGAGCCAGCGAGTGATGTCGTCCATACCCCTTGCTACATCGGTGGGTAGTGAGTGATTCCTCAGACGATCGTGACGAGACATCTAGTGCTAAAGACGGAATGTGTGCAGTAGAGTCGGTTTGAATGGAATGCGCACTTGCAAGAAATTCGCGTGTGAAGTCGACGAACTTCAAAATAAACTGTCGTCGACTCTAAATACTGATGGGTATACAACTCCTGCTACAAAGAAAAGCAAGTTTAATATAGAATACACCACCGGAGGTGAAGATGACCACCAAGACAGCATAGATTAAAATTAACTTGAAGACAGTGATAATGTTGAAGACGATGATGGCGATTTGCTCGATGCACTGACACCCCTCCAACACATTTGCTGCAATGAGAGACACGGATAAGGCAGAAGACGCCGAGAATACTGGCTACCTGTTTCCCGAAGACCCAAATGAACTTGTTGATAGACTCAGATATTTGATTGACCTTAAAAAACGTGGGTATTTCTCACGCATTGTTGAAATATCTTCAATCATTAGTAAACTGAAGGAACGGGTATATATCGCATGATGTGATGAACTGCTTTCTTCTGAAATTGTAATTACAAAATAATAAATAAGTATTATAAAAGAATTGTTTGTTTTTTCCTTTGTTTTTGTGTGTCATATCCTTTCATCCCACACAACTTTAGAATGGTGCTATGAGCACTCGACTATTAATAGAATGATCTGCCTATAGAATGATAATAAAGACTTAGCGTACAAAAATGCACGGATAGTTGACTGCATACAGACTTTAATTCTTTCGACCTTTTACAAATTTTGGATACAATTAGTGAATAATTTGTTTTAAATATATATTCATAGAGACAGATGACAAACCCATGGATTGGATATGGTTTGATGATTGATGGGAATNATTTGTTTTAAATATATATTCATAGAGACAGATGACAAACCCATGGATTGGATATGGTTTGATGATTGATGGGAATGTTACGAAAGATTGATGGAAAGATTGACAAAAATTAATGGAAAGAATAGAAGATTAATTTATTGATCCAAATATTGATGGAATAATTGGACGATTGACGGATTGATTGTCAAGAATATCACGAGAGTTAAGGCTGTTTATCACCCCCGTATATTCCAAGTCTCCAGGGCCTGGCAGTAATGGCATTTAAATTAACGCCAATTAAGCTTATAAAAGTGTTATAAAAATACTCGTACATGTGGTCACAATTAGTATGATGGGCGTGGTTTATTCATATATATACATATATTAAAAAAATCTGAGTAGCATACTTATACGTACAAAACAGTTTAGGTGGTGAATAATTTACAGATTCTGGCATCGTTTATTAATTAGTCTTCAAGAGATGGGACTGGAACTGTAGTAATTGAATGAGAGACTTTTGCATTTTTCCGCAATACCCTATGTATAATTTCGGCAGAATATAAAAAAACTTATAATTAAAAAGATAGTTTTTAAAAATCGTATAATAAAAACAGATTTACAATTTGACATACCCAGTGCCTATAAAACCAATTTGGTTTCCAGAAACAGACATATTTGCTTGAAGAATTAGTGGGCCTAACTACCGAGCACCTTCGGGTTCGGTCGACAAACCCGAGTCGACGGCTTCCGAGTACCCCTGAGTCGAGCCCAAGATTGCCGAGCTCGTCCGAGTCAAACCGAAGTCCACACAGCTCTCATTTAAAATGCATAATGCCCGTGCTCTCTATTTCCTACTACTTACGATAAATGACGATTATTGAGAATATACATTTTACGCGTTATCATATATCCTTGTGCATAATTTTAATTGCTTTTATCTGCCTATTGTAAGTTGTAAGAAACATATTTATATTTTATCAATAAATTCCTGTATTTTTGCAAGCAGGAAACAACACACTGTGAAAATTAGATGCAAAAGTATTATACAACTAGTAAATTGTAAATTTTCTAAAATAAAACATGTCCAATAATTAATTCCTCTGAAACTGAAATAATGACACGAAAACGAAGAATTTCGGCATAATAGGTGAAGCCGAGGCTTAATTATCGTTGTATGTAATTAACTGAATATCATGTCAAGTTGTGAGGGAAGTGAGTGTGCCGCGGTTGATCCTGATATCCACCCTAACCTCCCCCCCCCCGGCTAACTGGCAGTTATTCTTTATATCAGCTGTTACCGAACCGCTCTCTGTCACGGCACCTTTCAGATCATAATCTCCATGGGACCCGCCCCTACATTTTGATTGTTACGAAGAAATTTTAATCCACCGCGACGTTCTTCATGCAAAATGACTGATGGGTTTAGAAAATTAAGTAGGCTTGAAATTAGAAACTTTTATTGTTGTACAAAAATCCTGCACTCACACCTATCCCAGAATTTTTAATTTACCATAAAATTTTTATATTGGTACAAAACTACCGCCATTTTTTTTTGCAGCGAGAAGCAAAACGGCACCACTAAAAATAATACATAACTTTTGGCACCAGTGTGTGACTGGCAAAACCAAGTGTGATTTATTCTGGTCCAGTTTTCAAGCAAAATCTCTTTGGAAATTGAAGCTGAACCATCTGTCATCCTTGAACTGAGTTCAACTCAAGGGTTTCGCGTAACCTCTTCCAATGCCTTTGTGCTTACCTTACCTTTCGACAATGACACTGTTGCAGACCGACCTTTTGGTGCAAGCCATCAAAGCTTTGGTACTTATTTGGATTTTTTTTTAAACGTAATGTGTATATATTTTGAGAATATATTTTTTTTACCAATAATATTATTTATAAATTCAGACCAAATATTATGACATTTCCTGAAATAAAAACAAAAACGCAGTTGTGTTAATACATCTAATTATTTTACAGTAGACCACATAGGCCTACCTTACGTTACATAAACATATTTCGCAATCCCTTTAACATTCATTGTATCCAAGTACGTAGTTTTCATATGTAACATAACGTTATCTCCGTCAACAATTTTGATTCCCTTCTTCCCAGATCACTACAAGTAGTCTATTTATTTTAAGAGTGCCATCAGTATCAATAACATTATTAGATACATCAAAGGTTCTATAAATAACAATTATATCACTAGGATAAAAGTTTATTATATTTTTCACAGATCCATAATCTGCATTACGTTAATGGAATATTTAGGACTACAACGAGTGCAGTTCCAACTTATGCTTGAACACAAGATAATCCAAAATCAAAACGTAAATTTACAGCAGTAAATAATTCTTCTCCTCCAAACAATTATTTCAAACAAGCAACATTACGGTTTGTCATGTTGACCCTGAGAATCCAAGTTGTGAATGATTTACATTTTGTTTATTGTTGTAAAAATTTTGCGGAAACCTTACGAAGTTTTGATGGAACCGTATAATTCCGGGTAACTAGGTTTCTAAGCATCTGATGATTGGAGGTTCGGACCCGCGTTGGCGCTATAAGGACCCCCACTGGAATTACAATCACAGCCATCGGCCCTTGATCATATTTATACTGGAGTTCGTTGTTTGTCTCCTAAAATAGTGTTGGAGTTCAGTTTATATTTTTTACTTATACTTTAATGTGGAGCATATGGTTACGCTCTCGCTGCTTCGCATCCCGCGCGAGCGAGCGGAAGTGAAGGACAGCAGTTATATGATAGCGGCGGCAGCAAGTCAAAGGATTGTTATGAATGAACAGGCGAGCGATAGGCCAACGGCTGTGTATCTGTTACAGAAAGCGAGCCGACACGATAATCCTTTTTTGCTGACCCTGGTTGTATTGATTTCTGCGTTTATCTGAAGAATGCTCTGGATTACTGACCTCGTTCTCTCAGCGTTACTCGGGGTGTGTCGATCTTTCCAGGTCAAGGCCGGCAGACTATAAATAGTGCGACGGGCCTCCGGGCCGGAAGTAGTAGTTGAATGTACGAGTGGCTGAGTTCCGAGCGATAGACGACGAGCAGTGAGATAAGTGGTCAGCGGAAGGGAAATCTGCTACTGCGAGTATCAAGCAGTGAAGAGTGCGGCTGGCAGGCTGGACTATTGGACTAGATGCGTGAGTGAAAGACGTTACAAATGGTGGAAACAGATAGACTGAACATTTTTGAATAATGAGTATGAGTTGTTTGACTAACCAAACATAGACAATTAAGAAGGACGTTAATTAGAGTTGAAGTAGACATTAAATATTATGCTCAATGTTAAATAAAAAGAGCAATACTTCAGACAGATAATTTAATGCTATAAATGATAGCTGTGTGAATAAATTAGAAATCAAATTTAGTTATTTTATTTTTATTAAGACCTCCATTGCTCACGAACTCAGATACGCCCCTCAGGCGTCCCATGTAACAGTGCAGGTCAATAGAATTCCATTGTGTGTACTATCAAAAACAAATGATTACATCTGAAATCGAGGCTTGGGTACTAGTATGGGTTTGGGCGTGAAAAATAAGGAAACGTGGTAAAAAAAAAAACNTACATCTGAAATCGAGGCTTGGGTACTAGTATGGGTTTGGGCGTGAAAAATAAGGAAACGTGGTAAAAAAAAAAACCTTCTTTTAAAGATGGATCCCTTGTTGAAAAATATGCTGTCTACTTCGTTGACAGGAGCAGTGGNAAAAAAAAAAACCTTCTTTTAAAGATGGATCCCTTGTTGAAAAATATGCTGTCTACTTCGTTGACAGGAGCAGTGGGTTTGTTGGAGAAGATCTGTGATCAAGCAAGCGGCCGTCAACCGAGTGAGCTGTGAAACCGCCGTGGTTAGCGTGTTGACGTTAATGTGTAACGGGGCGCTGGACGATGGCATCAGCTGATGGCGTGCTCTGCGCGTGGTTTCCCGCTGCCTTCCGCGCCTCCCCCTCCCCCCGCCCATCCGTTCCTCAGCGTTGGGTATAGTACGGTATATGCATGGCTACTTGCAACTTTTCCAAAGCCCTGCTAAAGTTATATTTTCGTGATATTCCTCCGCCTGATGCAAAAAAAAACTTATTTGAGTCTAGAAAATTACAGTATTTGTGCGCACTCACTTCAATTATATTTTCTAGGAGAACTATTTTTTACTTATTATTACCAACACACCTTTTTACTCTCAGTTTTATTCAAGTAATTGTAAATTTAAATGCATAAATTTATACATAAAATATAATGAAATGTTGAATCTAACCAAAAATAAGTACTTTTGTGTTAACAGAGCTATAAAACCGTGTGCTACACGACATATATAGGAAATAACTAAATATGTCATACATAGATCCATTAAAAAAAAAAGTTTCTTATTTCTTTTCGTTGCGTCAATTTTAGAGATAGCTATTTCAAACAAAAAACATTTGGACGCGACTTTCTCAGAGAATATTACTGTACTAAATTATTTATGAGAAACGTTATTTATTATTATTTTTTTTGTTACATGTAAATTTCAATAACACATATTAGAAAAAAATATTAAACAAAACAATCGGCAAGATGTCTTAACATATCAACATTCCTTAAGAAACTTTACGTCTTTGTTGCTCGTCCTATTCTGTTTATTGACTCTGTGGGATTATTTCTACGTTTCAAATATCTGTTGACAACAGCTGGTCTTGGCTTGTTCTCGTGTATTTTTTTCATATGTTATTCTCTGTGTTTTCGTTGGCGACGTAGCTCTGAAATGGCAAATTTCTGATGCAATCCTGCATTGAACCACTTACTCTCAAAGCAAGTATCGTCCAAAGAAGACACGTAAACAACTCGACACTGCTATGCATACTCAAACTCATATCTTTGTTCATTGTCTGCTGCCCCAGTCAGGAGACAGCTTGGCCTCAGGCCAGGTGTCAAGTTATTCAGTGCTTATTTTATCCTCGAAGGTTCGCTATTGACTCAGATCACTCGAGGACGTGTCTTATAAACCGTGATCCAAAAACAAACATGATTTGAATGTACACTATTTTATAGTATAGTTTGACCTAAAATTTGTTCGTGGAATTTTCCGGTTCCTGAAAAAGGATTGAATATTCTGTGCTGGCAAATACATAAGCGATAAAAGCAAAAGAAATCCTGCAAAGAGTATCTACTTGAGAAAAATTACTGGGCAGTCAATTGTGTCCTGTCGATCAGTAAAATAATATTACACAATTTTAACACTCAGGTTGTGGCAAAAAAATACGAAATTTCAAAAGGTCTGGGATTAGTCCCCCCCTCCAGCGATCGGTGAGATGAAAGTGAAGGAGGGGGGGGGGCAGGTGTTTGTATGGCAGCAAATGGCACCGAGGCGTCATCGCGCTAAACAATGATGCTAAATATTACGTCGTGTGTTTATAACTCCTCGACTTCGAGGCCTACAGGAAGGAAAATTACGCGAGTTGAACGACCTTCCTGTGCGCTGAAACCCCACAGCACTCTACGAGTAGAAGCTCCGCACTACTCGGTGTTTCCGGCACTACTCACTGTTTGATTCACGGAGGTGGCGTAGCGGCCAGATCGCCCGCCTCCCACCAGGGCGGACCAGGTTCGATGCCCGGCCGGGGTCGCTCCCGGATTTTCAACACGTGGGAATCGTGCCGGACGGTGCCGCTGGTCGGCGGGTTTCCTCGAGGATCTCGCCGTTTCCTCCGCCCTGGCATTCCGGCGTCGCTCCATACCCACCTCGCTTCACCCTTATCGGCTCTCAAAGCCCCGATGTTAAGAGCCGCAGAAACCTCTCCACCCCACGTATACGCGCGCACTGCAGCTGTCCCTTAGTGTCTTTGCGGGAAGACGCCGTCTTACACGACTGGACCAATCAGAACTAAGTTACTCCAACACTAAACGTCCGTGACTCGCTGACGGGCAGCGAAAGCGCGTAATAATCAACACTTCCGAGTGCTGTCGACTCAATGTTACATCACCTGGAATCAAGGAGTGTTATGGGCTGTTCGCGGTTACTTCAGACTTTTCTGAATCCATGCTAAAGTTCTACGTTTAGGGTATTCCTCCGCTTTGTGCAAACAAAGCTTAACCAAGCACAGAAAATCACACCGAAGTGACAACGCGCGGGATTCGTGAGAAATCGACGTAATGTTATTTTGCATTGGAACTATTTCTCGCCAGGCGCTACCAGCACGACTTTTTTCACCGTATGTTTATTCATAATAATTAAAAATGAAATATTAACATTTAAAAATTGATTATATGTAAAAGTTCAATTTAATTAAAAATAATGTAATTTTACGATAACACGAGTGTAAAAGGCTTGTGATACGTGGCATATTTTGGAAACAAGATAACACGTCATACATAACGTGATTTTACAAAATTTTTATTTAAAATGTGTGAAGAAACCGTGAATAGATTACAAAAGGAACTTTGTGTAATATTGCGACGTCCGCATTATTTGAAGGTATTGGCGACGTGTAGTTTTACCCCGCCAACTGATCCCAATAACTTCACTGCAATATGACATAACGTCGGCGGCACCCAGAGTGTAAATAACTCACAAAAACGTGATGGACTGTATGTTATGGCACGTCAGACAAACACATAACATAACACATAAGCACTCGGTAATGCAGTACATTAGCTGACGGTTGGTGGGTAATAAAAGCTTTTACAGCATAGTCTGTTCGTGTTTTCTTCACACTTTTTTTAAANCATTAGCTGACGGTTGGTGGGTAATAAAAGCTTTTACAGCATAGTCTGTTCGTGTTTTCTTCACACTTTTTTTAATCAAACCTTTGAGAAATCACCCCATGTATGACGTGCGTAGTTGCTTACTAAATATATAGTGTATCACATGCGTTATACACTTGTTTTAACATAAAAGCACATTATTTTTAATTAAATTGAACTTTCTCTTATATTCTATCTATAAAATATATTTCATTTACAATTAATATGAATAAAACAGGGAGAAAACAGGGTGTGTTGGTGATGCCTAGTAAGAAATAATTCTTATGTATAATATCAATACACTGAGTGCTCACAAATACGTTGCACTGTCCCTTTGGTGTTTTTTTTTACTGGATTTAATATTTGTTTGCATTAGGCGGAAGAATAGTCTGGAATTAGAACTTAAGCAGCGCTTCAGAAAAGTTGGAAGAAACCGTGAATGGACTATATATATATATAGCAAATGTGTCCGGTATGGGAATTCAGAGACAAACAGATATGGTCTTTCTGAAGTTGTGGATTCAGGCGACTAATATTTCTAGTGTGCCTTAAGGGCAAGCTTCACCGCCGCCATTTTGGATTCTTGGTTTTTCTTGCTGATTTATTTATATTTTTTAACATTATAATTTAAAAAGTACGCCAATAGCGAACTAGCTGTTGGCTTAATGCTGCAGTATAGATATAATATCGATTCTACCAAAATTTGGCAGATTCTAGATTGTGACGTAGTTATGAGTTCGTAGTTCAGTTTTTGTCTGCACTGCAGCGTAAGGTCAATATCTAGTGCGCTATATGCATACTTTTGAAATTTTCATGTTTAACAATATAACAAAGCAAGATAAACTAAAAACTCAAAATGGTGGGTAAGCCTGCCCTTAAATGTGTGTAAATCTGTACCGCCCCCAGAGTGTTAAAATCATCCAATCATGAAAGAGTATGTGCACTAAACTGTTTTTAGAATAGAACTTGTCTTATATATTTTATTCCGCGAAGAACGGTCGCCCTCTACTTACGAGACCGTAAGAGGAGACCGTAAAATATAATTTGTATAAAGGATATTGCTATATTCATTGCATTCACCTGTAACTGGGGACCTGCAAAATTAGCGTTTATTTTGTGGAGCACGTTAGAATTCTCAGTCCTATACATACTGGAGTCGGNAACTGGGGACCTGCAAAATTAGCGTTTATTTTGTGGAGCACGTTAGAATTCTCAGTCCTATACATACTGGAGTCGGCGCCAATTGTTTATTGGCTTCTACAGCAGCGAGGTAACTTTTTTTTTTTTTTTCGTTTCACAGGACGTGATTCGGCCAGCCTCTCGTTTGTGGTTTCGTATTGGTCCAACGTCATTTAAGGTGTGTCCGGACAGACTACGTCCAATGACAAACGCTGTTCAAAAGCACAGGTGGTTGAAGTCTAGCCTGTCTTCAAATAATAACGCGAATTTTGCACGTCTCTACCTGTAACACATTCTTCTTTATTCGCTTAGTATAATTTTATGACGCAACAGTCAAATTGTAGGTTACAGTAATGTTGAAAGACTTTCAAATATGGTTTACAACATGAGATGTGACTTGAAATGTTTTTTTCCTGATAAGTTTGAAAAGAGTGTTCTTTTTTTCCGTTAAAAACAACCCCGAACGAGGTAGTGCAGTGGTGAACAACCGGACTCGCTTTCGAGGGGTCGTGGGCTCGATTCCCGGTCCAATCATCCTGACTTCAGTTTTCCATGGTATTACGAAATCGCTCCAGGCGGACTCTGGGATGGTTCCGTAACCCTTTCGTTCCCGCATTAATTTATTGTTTCTGGTGTTTGCAAATCAGAACATTTTTAATGCGTGCTTTACTTAAACTGGCAAAGAACTCGTTGCGTTATTACAACCAACGAGATGTAGTTTTTGTGATTGCTAATCAGTGATATGAACCAGTCATTGCGTAGACCAGTAGCACGGTTAAGGAATCAGTTACTCACAGGGAAGATCATTGGGCACTGAGCTTGGCAGAGTACAGCACCGGTCAAATATAAGCTTCATGTGCAACGTGTAGACAACTGTCTACAATGGGCATGAAAGGGGTAAGGCAAACCCTGGTTGATTCCCTCCTCTTCTCTGAATATCCAGTGTCCTCTTGCGAAGGCCTTCTTGCTGTTCAGAGGCACTCGGAAGACCATATAAATAAAATACTGTGAACATCGTGTGTAGTTACTTTTGAAACCTGTTTGTCNTTCAGAGGCACTCGGAAGACCATATAAATAAAATACTGTGAACATCGTGTGTAGTTACTTTTGAAACCTGTTTGTGGAGTGGAGATACATGGCATGTAGGAGGGTTTCCTGTCAAGACTTCTACTAAAATAATTCCTGCAATCCCAATGTTTGCGTGTGTGCGCGCATTTCTTAGTAAATAAGTGCTCCAAGAAGTCAGGAATTTTTTCAAGGANTTCAGAGGCACTCGGAAGACCATATAAATAAAATACTGTGAACATCGTGTGTAGTTACTTTTGAAACCTGTTTGTCTTGCGCACTGCAGTGGAGATACATGACATGTAGGAGGGTATCCTGTCAAGACTTCTACTAAAATAATTCCTTCAATCCCAATGTTTGCGTGTGTGCGCGCATTTCTTAGTAAATAAGTGCTCCAAGAAGTCAGGAATTTTTTCAAGGANCAATCCCAATGTTTGCGTGTGTGCGCGCATTTCTTAGTAAATAAGTGCTCCAAGAAGTCAGGAATTTTTTCAAGGAAGGTAAGTTGTAATTTGTCTAGGGTTACTTTTTTTTTGCTATTGCCCTGTCATAAATTCTAGAGTGTAAAAATAAGTGAAGACATCTTGATACCGTATGTTCAGATATTAATTGTACAGTTTCATAATGACGAAGGAGAAAGGTACTAAGTGACATCTGTAGGTCTATTCGTTGGTTTCTATCGCGTGTAATTATATTCCACTATTGTAGATCTAATTTGCGAGGAATTAATCTACGACGCAAAATGACAAAACCTTTTAAGGTATAATTTATTTTATGGAAATAGCCTTATCGGTGAAAATATTACGGGCATAGAGACTTGTTCCGTCAAAGTTGATAGAAACCTTCAATCCTAAGTTTATTTATTTATTTACTTAGTAAATTTTTAAGAGTCTTGTTATTCATTTTAAAGATTGTTTTGCCATACAGGACTACCTAAGAGAATTTATGAACATATTATTTTTAATTCTCGGTTAAATATATTCTTTCTTGTCAAATAAAAATAATGAATAGGAAACTTCCGATTATGGTTACGGGTTTGGCAACAGCGCTAACTGAACAAAACCAAAACGGATCCTAGAAAAACTGTTGAGATAATTGCTNATGGTTACGGGTTTGGCAACAGCGCTAACTGAACAAAACCAAAACGGATCCTAGAAAAACTGTTGAGATAATTGCTCTGTTTGAGAATTCGCTAGCTCAGTTTTCAAATACGAAATGTATAAATAAAGAGTTTGAGGAGTAGAAATGAATCCAGTGTGAGGGACAACTATCTACGTCAGATAGATTTGATTTCAGGCGGTCTTTTAGAAATACAGGGACAGTGGATTATTCGTAGCTGTTATAAATTTGCATTCCATTACTTAAAGAATAAAACTACAAACTGTAATAATATATTTTACCGCACCACTTCTCTACCACACCCGTTTTAAAAATTCCTGCTACGTTAACAACCTGACGTGAGAAGTCAAAGGTTTACGCCTATGTCGAATGAGTTTATTGTTAATTAAAAATATTTTTGTAGCAAAATGTTCAAGTCTGCGGCACTGATTGTAAATTTCAGCATGCCTCTAAATACTCTCGGTGACTCGATAACACAATATAGTTGTGACGTGCCGTGTCAATAAGAAAATGTCTGTTACATTGCGTTTGACACCAATAATTTAATAACAAAATATAAATAATTCCCTCAAGAACAGGAAAGGCGTAAAATAAAAATTAGTAGTCCGCGCTAAGATACGCAACACTTTAAATCTGAAATTATTAAAACGTCTAGAGGTCAGCGAAACGATTTAAATCAGTGGCAGCTTACTGATTACTTTGGTGGCGTAAGTCCACTGAGTTGGTTGCGATTTCCGAAGAGTTCCAGTGAATTTTCCTTTTCCGAGTCGGTGGTTCCCAGTAATATGAGTGAGTGAAGAGGATTGGGTGGATCATTAACATCGAGGTCTTGAGAACCGATGAGAGTGAAGTGAGGTGTGTATGAAAGGGTAGGGTAGACGGGAGATCCCCGAAAAAAACCCGTCGGCCAGAGGCATCGTCCGGCACGATTCCCAAATGCGAAAATCCGCAAGCGACACCGCCAGGAACTGAACCCAGTTCGCCTAGGCGAGAGGCGAGTAGCCTAACCGCTACACCACCGCGGCCCCATTAGTTCCCAGTAAAGTCAACTGAGATGCTGCTAGGTCACGACTAATTTGGTGACTTCCAGGAATTGCCGTTACTCTCACTGGAGTCGTTCTTTTGAATTGAGTGCGGGGAAGTATCAGGAACGAATGAAATGAATCCTCGAAAATGGGGCAGTGTTTTGCGAGTGTTGAAGGTATTTGGGGTGAATGGAGTTGAGTGTCAAGAAAAGGGAGGGATAAAAGCACCCGCGGTCACTAGGCATGGAAGTTGTGTCCTTGTAGGATGACGTAGGAAGGTAAGAGTGATCCTTCAAACGGGTGACAGTGACAGATCGGTGACGCCGGTGAATGAACCGGGGCTAGATGCCGGTGACAAGGCCAAGTGCGTGTCGCCCCTGCCTGCCTTCGTTGACAACAACGTTTCCAGGTTGCGGAAACACCGACACTTGCCACATTTCTTGTGGCAAGCAGGCTAGATTTCGCAGTTGTAGTAACACGCGAGTCACACTTGATTGTTTGTTGGTTGAGCCCGGGCATCTACCGCGTTCGACCAATGGCAATGCAGACCGTAAGCGTTTTTTATTTTCGGTTGTGGTACTGGAATCAGGGGCCGGGAATTTTCGTGAATTAACTTGAGGACGGGTAGACTTCAAACTTATGCACACTCGAGTCACTTTCGCAATTGGAACACGTTGTGTGATCGGAGTACGTGTAATGTGAGTCTGCGCCCTNGGGTAGACTTCAAACTTATGCACACTCGAGTCACTTTCGCAATTGGAACACGTTGTGTGATCGGAGTACGTGTAATGTGAGTCTGCGCCCTGGTTGATACTCAGTCAATAACACATTTCCAAGAAAACGAGATCTGCTACTCGTGCTGCCTGTTCTTGGGTGAAATGAGCCACTCACTGCGGCCGCAAGAGTTGCCAAGGTTTTTTTTTCAGAGAAAGTCTCCAAATCTGTATACAAAAATCACCAGAAAATCGCCAAATTTTAATCCTAGTAGTTTTTAAATTAAATTTAGACAAAATAGATTAAATACTTGTTTTCGCAACTCGAAGTATTTGGTGTTGCTCGTTACAGATGCTTACCACTATAAATATGTATATATATTCATATATATATTTATACACATATGTCAAAAATTGAAATAATTAAAAATTAGAATAAAAAATATCTATCTGAAATACGTNTATATATATTTATACACATATGTCAAAAATTGAAATAATTAAAAATTAGAATAAAAAATATCTATCTGAAATACGTATTCGCTAGACATACATTAAAACACACAGTACTATACAAACATTTATATCAAGTACTTTTATTGTGTAGAATTTCCCAAGACTTTTTTTATGACGAGGCCAAACTGCATCGTTATTCCCGCAAAAATAGCCCCCACGACAACCAATAAATGGATAATCGCACTTAATAAAATATGTTATAAGCATTTTTNCAAACATTTATATCAAGTACTTTTATTGTGTAGAATTTCCCAAGACTTTTTTTATGACGAGGCCAAACTGCATCGTTATTCCCGCAAAAATAGCCCCCACGACAACCAATAAATGGATAATCGCACTTAATAAAATATGTTATCAGCATTTTTCAAGATATTTTCATGCTTTCTCCGAGCGTGCATCATATATTCCGGGCAAATGAACAGTAGGGAAGACACGGAAGTTAAATAATCTGACACGGAAAAAAAGAAACTCCAGTCTTCCGTAAACTCACCAGAGAGTTTTGCAGAAGCCGCTAAGTTTTCGACCTGTCGCACGTACGAAGTTTGCTTGGCAGACCGGCTTCTGAAATCAGCAGATCTAATGGAAATATCGCCAAGCTGGCAACTCTGGGCAGCGGCCAATGGGAAACAGCTTGCACCTGGAGATGTGAAAGACAATAGAGTTGAGCCTACAGGCCCCTGAACTCGAGAAGATGCCCTGGCCCGGGGCTGGAGGACAACGACTCTCAAGAGGTGAGACAGATGTTGAACAACCCACCCTGCTCTGGAACTGCGCAAGTTCAGTCTAGTCGCGGTTTCTTCTCACTATTTGAATAAAACCTTTGAAAAATCACCCCATTTGCGACGCACTTTGTTGTTTCCTGAAATGGCACGCAGCACAAGTGTTTACAAATCTGCTGCCATAAAAAAAACAACATAATTTTTTGTTAAATTGAACTTTTACTTATTTTCCATCTATAATGCCTTGTAAGAAATAGTTCTTATGCAAATTATTATCGGACTAAGTGCGCACGAGTGCTGTGCGCTGTCCCTTTGGTGTAATTTTCTAGACTCGGTTAATCTTTGTCTGCGTTAGGCGGAGGAAAACTCTGGAAGTAGAACTTCAGCAGAACTTCAGAAGATTAGGAAGGGACCATGAATGGACTATATGTAAGGAGATTAAATACATAATAATAATAATGGCGTGTGGGGAGTGCACCCAGGGCAAGGCAACACCCTCCGAGTGACGATCTTTCCAGCTGGGACCCGTAGGTGACCGTCATCCCCGAGCATGACAGAAATGAGACCCTAGAATGGAGCGGCGCTGGAATGCAATACATAAACATACAGCCAACTACTGTTGCATGACAGTTTAACTCAGTATTACATTTAGCCCTTTAATAACTTGCAGTGTTGTAAGAANACAGCCAACTACTGTTGCATGACAGTTTAACTCAGTATTACATTTAGCCCTTTAATAACTTGCAGTGTTGTAAGAATGCATAACGTAACCTCGCTACCTGTAAGATGCCACTTGAGGTACACTAAAGGATTGCTCGCCCTTGCTGCTAGATGTGTTTCTTATGTTCACGGGGGCCGTGGCGGCGCAGCGGCTAGAGCGCTCGCCTTCCACCACGGCAAACCGGGTTCGATTCTCGGGGAGGCTCTCCCAGATCTTAAGACTTGGGAATCATGCCGGATGATGCCACTGGTCGGCGGGTTTTTCTCGGGGATCTTCCGTTTCCCGCCGCCCTTGAATTCCAGTCCTGCTTCATACCTCGCTACACCCTCATCGGTTATCGAGACTAGGGTTGCCTACATTTTCAGATTTGCCATAAGTGACACTTCCGACAACTTGACACACATCTGATCCCAATAAAATAATGTGGGAGATATTATTAATATAAAAAATGTATTCCTAAAAATTACTTGTAATGCGCGAACATCAATAGTATAGATAAGTAAAAATTTTCTGTGAACATATATAACGAAATAATACACATAAGTTGCACATAGAAAATTTTTATTTAGACAGTTTTGTGGCTTCAAATGGTAGTTTTTTATCATTTTGAATTCTTTCAAATTATTCTGCCGTTGGGTTAGAGCGGCAGCTCAAACGAAACTGCAATCGCGGAAGTGGTAAATTGCTGACATTGTGATTATTAATATTCAGTTTATTTTTTTAATAATCCCGAGATGCGAGCGACATGACGCCCCGTCCTATGTCCATACGGGACAATTCTTTCAGCCTCAGAATACGTGAAATCCCGTACAATAAGGGACAGTTGGCAACCCTAACTGAGACCCCGTGTTTAAGAGCCGCCAAATTCTCTCCACTCCACTTCAATAATTTATTTTGTTAACGTGCGTATTATCATTAATATCATCATCATCGTTCGGTTCGAATCGTTTCCCGTCCATCTTTCTTACCACGCTAGTCCTTTCATACCCTCTTTAATTTACGGTTTCAGATGTTGCAAACAAAAAAAATTATGATGCGTGCTGTACTTAAGTCGACACGACACTTGTTTCGTTGTCACAGCCAATAAGTTGTAGGCAATATGTTCGGCTACAGTCAAATTAACCAATTATAGCTTATACCGGTAAGACGGTTTGCGAATCATTTACCCACAGGTAAGATCATTGGTCATTGAGCCTCGCAGTGTACAGTACAGACCAAAAATTACATACACCTGCGTAATGTACACAGTAGTGTGCACTGGGTCTTAATGGGCTAGTACAGCGAGAGGAAAAATGAAGTGTTCATGAACCGTCCGTAAAAAAAAATTTATGCTACAAAATAGCAGGAAATGGGCGCGCCGAGAGTTATCTAGATTTGCTGTTGTGTTAAGAAAATCCGCTAGTCGAAAATCCCCGGAAACTTAATTTCAACACCTCGCATGAATTATTCACTTGCGATATTAATCACGTGCAAACGTGGGAAAAGCGCGTGGCAACGTTAGTTGAGTGAACCAACATAATTAATTCGCCCCTCGCGTTCCGGGCTCGTATTTACGAATTACTCAAGACCGGTGGCGTCTTATAACAAGCTAGTTTGTCGCGGCTTATGCTAATCCGCGAGTTGTTGCGTTAACGAACTGGCTTTGTATAACGCGAGCGTTCTGGGCATGAGAATTCGGCTACAGTGTTTATTTTCCTCCTCATATTCGGTGAAGATGGCAGATGCGATTTCAGAATAAAAATGTTTGCGCAGCATTCTGTTACGATAAGTCAAAAAGTAAGTTTCCCTATTATTTTGTAGTAGAACGGGTAACGATAGGCCAAGATATAGAACGTCTTTTTATTTCGGTAACATTTCTTTATTTTTCGACATAATTACACACAAGTTTCCGGCCAATGGCAGAAGTTAAACGAGCATACAACATGTTCGAGTTTAGTCTGTAGCCACAAAGTAACGCGTATTTTCTTGTCCCCTAGTTATAGCGTTTCTGACATCATCTGGATGATCACGAGATCGATACGTGGTCTGAATGATCACGAGATCGATAGGTGGTCTGGATGATCACGAGATCGATAGGTGGTCCGGATGATCACGAGATCGATAGGTGGTCTGGATGATCACGAGATCGATAGGTGGTATGTATGATCACGAGATCGATACGTGGTCTGGATGATCACGAGATAGATAGGTGATCTGGATGATCACGAGATCGATAGGTGGTCTGTATAATCATGAGATCGATAGGTGGCTCCCCGCCTTCGAAGCGTATAGGAGGTCAAAAAATACACGAGTAGAATGACCTTCCTGTACGCTAAACTTCACAGCACACTACTTATAAAAGCTCCGCCCTACTTTGTTTTTTCTTCCTTGTCGTTTGATTCACAGAGGTTGCGTAGCGGCTAGAGCACCCGACTCCCGCCAAGGCGAACCCGGTTCGATTCCCGCCGAAGTAACTCCCTGACTTTCGCATGTGGGACTCGTGGCGGACGGTGCCACTTGTCGGCGGGTTTTTATCGAATATCTCCTGTTTCCCCCGCCCTTGCATTCCGGCGCTGCTCCAGACTCACCTCACTTCAACCTCATCGGCTCTCAGGAGCCGTCCAAATCTCTCCACGAGATCGATGCCGGTTCGCTGCCATGTAAGTGTTTTTTTTATCTCCCACATTCTTTCCAGATGAATGGCTTCACTGTTTCTCATCAAACACAGTTCGCTATTAACCCAGCACTTCTGAAAGTCCTGCTTAGCATGCATTCTTCTGNCCCAAATCTCTCCACGAGATCGATCCCGGTTCGCTGCCATGTAAGTGTTTTTTTTATCTCCCATATTCTTTCCAGATGAATGGCTGCACTGTTTCTCATCAAACACAGTTCGCTATTAACCCAGCACTTCTGAAAGTCCTGCTTAGCATGCATTCTTCTGCCCATTCCTTATACGTCCGCCTTATGTAAAATTAATATCTCCAAGGACTCTGTAATGCCGCAAGTTCCGTTCAAGCTGATATGGGGCAGTGAAGTCTAGCCGGTTACTAAATAATAACACAAATGTTGCACGTCTCCAGCTACCGTTTGACGCCCCTCGTATCTCTTTACAATACTCTCGTTCTCACGTGAACTCATTCGCCCACGCAACGAAGACATAATAATTTCGTGTGGTAATGAGGAGACACACCACCCTCGACCAGGTCCACGAGACCCCGCTCGTTTGTATGTGCACCGCATGGGAACCACATCGCGTGTTGCTTCTGGCGGTTTCCGGGTCCCTCATTGGCAACTGTCGCCAACAAAGCTGCTAGAGTGGCATGTCTCACGTGCACCGAGGAAAAATATTGTAGGGACCAAGTTATATGCTAAGACAGGAAAGGGAACCGTTTAAGGGACCCGCCTGCCTTGAGCCTTAACTGCGTTGCAGAGTATCTGAAAAAAATTTTTTTTTACGAAACCAATAAACGTGCCCCATGAATGTTTACATGCGAAAAGACATCATACCACACACGAGGAAGGAACGGTAGTTTAAAGATACCACGCTTGCTCAAAATAGTTTTTTGGAGCCCTCCAATATAGTCGAAAACGGCTCTTTCACACTGCCGTATCTTAAAACATACTAGCCGGACACGAGTCGAACTACAAAAGGAGCCTATAATAAATTTTGCTTCAGACTTTTCATCAATTGAATGGTTAGTTCACCGCTGAAAGTCCCATACGTAGACGCAGCACTACGAGAACTCTGCATGCCAGTTCAAAGCCCTGCGCGTAGCGGCGATGGCGCTCTTGTAGCGCGTCACAGTGTAGCCCTTATAGCCAAAAAAAAAAAGGGGGTGGGAACTATGCAGGCGAGTGGGTCCCTTAACCAATTCACGCCCAGTGTACATATTTGTGTACATAACGCATAGCAAGAATATTTGTGACTGGCATTGTATATTACGTAACACAGTATCCAATGGTCTTCCCTGCGGGTAACTATCCATTGTTATGACACTGCCTGTCATTAAAATTGCAACACCAAGAAGGACGTGAGCTATCACAACCAGATCTATTGGACAGAATACTCGCTAATCACAGGTGACACGAATATTCTTGCAACTCGGTACGACGTGCCAAGTACTGTACGAGCCAACCACAGGCGGCAATAACAGCTGGCTGCTACACGACGCGGCTTTGAGAGGGAGAGACTTCTGATGACCGTCATGGTATCTCCGCCCATGCTGCTTCGACGTGTGCCCAAAGCTCATCCGTTGTGGCCGCGGGTGTCCCGCGGCAGGCAAGTCGCCTTTCGATCACGGATTACACGTTCCCGATGCGCGAGACATCCGGCGAACGCGCAGGCCAGGCCGCAGTGCGACGTGGTTACAGAGTAGAGAATTACGCAGACAAGAATTTGCGTGGCGATTTCTTCGATGTGGGCGTATCCAACCGCTGATTGGCTGCACGTAGTTCTGGGTACGGGACTCATGTCTCATTGGCTACTGCATGGTGCAGAAGGTTCGCTATTGGCTGGGCTGCAGGCTGACGAGCAAGTTAACCAGGCGCTGATTGGTGACCGGCGTTACGACGCGTTGTTGGTCAGCGACGCCATTTTGTTGGCGCGTGCAGCTGGAGTTTGCACAACAAGAGGTTGTTTCGCCTCTGTGTTCTTATTTACTCTGCGGCATGATGATCGTCCAGGAACCGTCGGACCGTGTGTGCCTCATGCTGTCGCGGGTTTCCTCTGCAAGGCGTGCGCTGCAGTGCGGGATTCGTTGGAGAAGACAATGACATGCCAGTCGTCCCTCCAGCCGCAGTGATGGGCCCCTGGACAAGATGTCCCGATGCTGCAGACGGCAACGCAACGTGCGCGCGGACACAAATTGACGTGCCTCGTATTTGAACTCCTGAGCGAGGATGTTTGGCGTGGCCGTACGGGTGTCTGACCTCGCGCTAGTTGAAGACGGGGGGG
>NQII01001606.1:354996-380175 GCA_002778355.1 Clitarchus hookeri
ACTCGTCCCACATCCGCTTCGCTGCGGTAGCATTTCTTCCAACGCGAGAACCGATTACGTGGCACGACAGTCCACAGTCCCGACAGGCCGTGATTCTCCCGCGGTCAAGTGCTGGAAGCTGTCCGTGTGATTGTTGGGTTCTTCGGCGCGGCATGCTCAGTCTGTCTGCGAGCGACTCCCCGACCTCCGCTTACACACCGCCTATCAGTGCCGCTATTGGCGCCACTTGACTGAACAACTGTAGTCTATTTCCGGTTACTTCCAACTTTTCTGAAGCACTGCTAAAGTTCTACTTCCGGGATATTCCTCCGCGTTACGCAAACAAAGCTTAACCGAGTCTAGAAAATTACACCAAAGCGACAACGCGTTACATTCGTGCGCACTCTGTCCAATACTATTTTGCATAAGAACTTTTTTTTTTACCAGGCATGACAAACACGCCCACTTTCTCCCTTTTTTATTCATATAAATTATAAATTAAATCTTATAATTTATAGATAATATATAAGCAAAATTTCGATTTAACTGAAAATTAAATACCATGGTGTTAACAGAAGTATAAGAAGTTTGTGATGCATGACATATTTAGGAAACACAACCAAACATATTATATATACATGGTGTGATTTTTCAAAGCTTTAATTCAAAACGTGGGAAGAAACTGCGAATAGACTAAAATCACGACAGAAAAGTTAACTATACAGAAGTGAAATTGCATGCAGGTTCCTTCGACGTAAGCGAACTCGATCGCTCGTTGGCCGCGCGTGGCTACTCGCGCGGCAAATGAGCACCCGAGTACGCATATTTAAAAAAAAGCGTCAAGCTATTTTTGCTTCTCTGGAGTTGTGTGTTCTTTGCCATTAACGTTCCGCTAAGCTGTGTGACCGGAACTACCGTAGCAGGCTTGTTTTTTCTACCGTCTGATCCGTCCGTCCTGTGTTCTAGACGCCGTACAGAGATCCAGTGGCTTAACAGTGCATCTCATCAAAAAATACGCTATTTCATGTTTGTACGAAATTATGTTTGACATGTAGATATTACTTACGAGCACTAATTTCTCCTATGCAAAATATTTTAGACAGCATATTTTTCACACAATGTCCTGCCAAAGTCACAATTTTTACGTTCTCGGGACGTACAAATAATAAAAACCAAAGTAACTGACTTACCGAAATGAGATAATTCACATTAAAATATCATACCATAAGTGACACCAAGGAATCTTTCAAACTAACTACGAAATATTTTCACAATTTAAAAAAAATGCTTAAAATAAAGAAAATGTTGCATATTTCTAATTAGTACAATTCACATTTATATATATACAGTATAACATAAAATTAATTAAGATATTACGTTTCAGTCACAATTGTTAAATTTTCTGGAAATAGTTTCGTTTATTTTATTTGCACGTATCCCCCCCTCCAAAAAAAACCAACTAAAATTGTGATATATACATGTTGTAATAAAAAACCTGTGAGACCTAAAAAAAAAAAAAAAAAAAAAANCACAGAATTTATAAATAATGTCTTCAAATTGAACGCTGTCTCGTACAAGTATAAAATAATTAATTTTTTACTGACCGGTTCCCTTAATTGAGGTGAGGTGTGTTTCGTACTGAAAGACGCAGCGAGTCGCTGCTGACCTGTCATATCCTCCCGATCGGTGCGCATGTTTAAGGTCGTCTTCGACCTCCAACATAGGAGCCGCGGTGGTGTAGTGGTTAGACTACTCACCTCCACCACAGCAGACCGGGTTCTATTCCCTGGGAAGCTCCCAGATCCTTAGACGTGGGAATCGTGCCGGACGATGCCACTGGTCAGCAGGTTTTCTCAGGGATCTCCCGTTTCCCCCGCCCTTGCATTCCGGCGCTGCGTCATACCTTGCTACACCCTCATCGGTTATCGAGACTAGGGTTGCCAACTTTTTTCAGATTTGCCATAAGGGACACTTCCGACAACTTGACGCACATCTGATCCCAATGAAATAATCATGGTCAGAGACCTGAAAAAATCGCGGTTTAATTTCGGGACAAGCTATAATTCAAAACCTCGTACGTTTTGTATTGCTTACGCTATTGGTCCGCCCGTTAGTTTACACCTCCTGGACAACTCCGAGTTAATAATAAACATACAATAAAATGCAGACCCAATCACCGTCTGTCGCTAATACAACTAGCAGCCAATTAACAGGGATATTTGCGTGATTTAACATACGAAAATGGAGTAAAGCCCGAAGGTAATTGAACTCGCAAATTTTTTCTGGTTTCTAATCATGGTGTAATTCCACGACCAGTTGTACTCCAAAACACTTTCGCTCAGATCCAATTTGTGATTGGATGACGTTAATTGTTACGTGTCTTAGCTATCTGGCTGCGAATCACGCAGCCCAGTATAGAAGTAACGTAGCTTTGAGTTGCTAAGTCACGTAAGAAAATGTGTTGCCTCAAAGACACGCAGACAGTAGGGCGAAACCAAAAGAAAACTGCAAGTGTGCACATAGCCTATTGAAGTCCAGCGCGCACAATAATCTTTATGTGAATAAAAATGACACTAGCACTGATAGTTAGGGCCAGTGACTTTTCCCGTAAAAATCGGAGCACACAGTAGACTTCAATACTATATACACACCTCAGCTGTTGTTATACATCCATTGGCTGCTGGTGCCGTGTCCGTCTTTGACCAAGCCCCTCAGGACTAAGTAACTCCGACACTGAACCTTCGTGATTCGTGCGCAAACGGTTAACATGGGCCAGAACATTTTTTTAGCCAATCAAAGAAGCTGAACGACCCTACAGTACTTTGGACTGTATCTTGTCTCGACATCTTTTCGCGAAATATCACTGCCCCTACTGATAGGGATTGTGTTAATACATATCAAGATATGCTTGGAAAAAGTTTTCCGGAAAACATTCGACATTTAACCACATCTATTGAACAATTTTAAAAGTTTCAGGTACTACATAATAATCTTCACGGAGAGTGGTCCCGTCATATGTTTTAATGGGTCATCTTATTTTTAAAAACAGAGATTTTTTTGCTACTTTTGTTTGCGTCTTCCACATAAAAAAAAGAACTGTGATTTTTATACGTGGTTGTACAAAAAATGTAAAATTTTAAATATAGTATTTGCTTGATGTTACATAACTTTCAACGTCTGCAAGTTGTACAGAGTTTGCCGCAAACTTGATTTATTTTAGTTTTTTACGCCGTCAGGAGTTGGCAGACCTGTACCTTCGTGCTCTTCTCGGTCCAGTAGAGCAGAGGAGGAGGAAAAAAAATTGTTTCCTTACTGCTGTTTTTCCGGATGGGTCGTCGCGTGTTGAGGCACGTTTGTTGGGATCGGCGTCGGCCAGGCCTCTTGGTACGGACTACTTTTATGGCAACCCCCCCCCCCTTCTCCCACAATCCCTCCTCTTCCCGTCAAACTACTTGAGCTTTACACGGACGCCATTCCTTGTCCCGTCGTTCCACCTGCCTGCGCTGGTTTCACGGCGATGTTAAGCGTTCTCCAGGCTGGGCGTGTCCTGAAACTCGCAGCTCTTGTCTCCTCTTCGTCTACAGGGGAACCTCACCCCGCCGTATCGCTGTCTTGGTTCTCTGTCTTGTTTATATTTTTAAAAAGAAAATTAACCGTAACGACCACAATTTTGAAAATAAGCGCCTTATCTGTTTAATTTGCGAGTATTAGCGTGGCCTACAATATTATTTACATATGTGCCAAATTTGACAGGAATCGGTTGAGTCGTTCCCGAGATAAAACATAAAGCGTAGTTTTTAACGTTGCACTATCTTACAAAATGGCCGACCAATAACATTACTTGTTTCTAAATTCAATGCACACGTCATGCACTGACAACGTACTAAAAATCTTTTAAATCGTTGAGATGTTTTCCGAGATATAACATAGTGCCGCAAACTTTAAAATTGCTGCCATTTTGAGAATAAGTATCCAGCGTGATTTAAGACTAGACAAGTTAGATGTACTTGCTAAATGCAATATGTGAAGCGAGTTAGGTGAAATTGGGTTGACGCGTTTAAAAGTTATGAGGGGGTGGGGGGGACATACATTCCAGACAGAATTTCTGGTGATTGCATAAGCCTATATTTCATTCGGAAAGTAGGTTAGAAACTGAGATGTTTTGCTTTAAATAATGTACGTTAAGTATAATGTTCCGGAAATGTCATATCTAAAAATTATAGTGAAATACTCTTACTTAAAAAAAATTTTTTAGTTTAAAAAATATTTCGTTAGAAACGGAAATGAAAAACTGAAAATAACTTCCTGCCATGAAGAATTTATTAAATGCTATTCGTAAGCGGATACTGCTGAAAAATATTGAACAGTTTTTAAACGACAGCTGGAGATTTACGCTCTATTTGAGGGCATGGGTAGTTCTGAGTAGAATATTGTGTGTAAAACCAGTGTTTGCGCGTGTGCGCGTTTCTCAGTAAATAAATGTTCTGCGCATACGACATTTTTTTCAGGGAATGTAATAAACTATTATCCACAGCCGCCACTTTTTACTTTTATCATATTGAATATATTTTAATAGGAAAAAAAGTAAAAATGATACAAAAAAAAATGTAATTTTTAAGGCTTTACTACGCAGTTGGAGAAAAATAAAAACTGGTATCTTCAGTTTAATCTACTGGCTCACATCGCGTGTAATAACATGCTGCAGTCACACGTGGTATTTGCGGGAGATTCAGCTACCAGCGAGTCCATATCGCAACCTTGGAAAACCTGTTGCAATTCCTTCTTATAGCTAGACGTAATATTGCGGAGTTACACATTTTTGCTATAGTCCATTCTCAGTTACTACAAAATTTTTTTTTAAATCCCTGCTAAAGTACTACTTTTACACCATTCCTCCGCCTCATGCAAACAAAACTTACCTATGACTAGAAAAATTACACCATTGCCACATAAATGTATGGTTTATGATGTTGCAAATTATTAATTGTTTGGCGAGTGTTGTACTTAAGCTGAAAGAAGAACTTGCTTCGCCAGCACAACCAATAAGCTGTAGTCTTTGTGTTCGGTGGTCAGTGATATGAACCAGTCTTAACATAGACCAGAAGCCCGGTTTAGGAATCAGTTAGCCGACACAGGGAGGATCACTGGGAACTGAGCCTCGCAGAGTACAGTTCCGGTCAAATATAACCTTCCTGCGCAACATGTTGACGTCTGCCTACAATGCGCATGAAAGGATTAATAATTTTTTGTACAAATACTATTTATTACTAGGCATTATCAACACACCTATTTTCTCTGTTTTGATTAATTATGTATATATACCTGAAAAATTCGCGAGTTCTATTGCCTGCTTGCTAGATTCTACAGTCGTATGTACAAATATGCCGATATCAACAGCACATTGGTTGTCTGCTGTCGCAATGGAAGGCGGCAATTGGACACCGTTCTCCAGGAGCTGTCAAACGCCGCGTGGACCAACGGCTAAAGTTATATAAACGGTCGTGTTTTGAATTCTAGCCTATCCTAAAATGAATCCGCGAATTGTTCAGGTCTCTAATTATGTATCAATGAAATATTATAATGCATTGATAACATATTAGTAAACGTTCGTTGTACCCAAAAATGTGATACTCTTTGTGTTAGCTGAAGTAAAATACGCTTGTGATACATTGCTTGTTTATAAAACAAGGCGTGATTTTTTTCAAAGATTTGACCCGGAAACGTGTGGAGAGTATGGGGAATGTTGTTAACGTAGTTAGTTGTCGGTCGAGAGGTATGTTCGAGTGAAAGTTGGTGGTACTGCGACGGCGTGGGGCGTGGTATTACTTCCCAGCTCGCCGGCTTAAGGACGTAAGCGGAGACCAGGAAGTGTGGACTCTGCTCTTCCTGCGAGCAGCGGTCGGAGCACATGTGCGCGCGGGAACTGTGTTACCCGGCCTCGCGTCTCAGCTTCCCAGCAGCATCAGCCACCCCTGGGGGAGGCCATCTGCATCCGACACTTGCGAACGACGACCATTCTTCTCCGGGAGGAAAAAAAAAATATCGCACCGAAAAATCGAAATGAATCGAGAGGTTTCGATCTGCGCTCGTTCACGTCCGGTCGTAAGTCAGCATTGCTACGGCGATGGATAATGGCGTAGGCAAGCTTCGCGTGTGCATTTCGTCAGAATGTTAAGCGATGACTGTAGGGCTTTAGGTCCCCTTGATTTCATTCAGGATATAACCCTATAATTAGGGGCAGTGATATTTCGCGAAAATATTTCGAGACAAGATATAGTCCAAAGCACTGTATGGCCGTCCAGCTTCTTTGATTAGCTGAAGCATGTTCTGGCCCGTGTTAACAGTTTGCGCACGAATCACGAAGGTTTAGTGTCGGAGTTACTTAGTCCTGAGTGGCTTGGTCAAAGACGGACACGGCACCAGCAGCCAATGGAGGTATAACAACAGCTGAGGTGTGTATATAGTATTGAAGTCTACTGTGTGCTCCGGTTTTCACGCGGAAAGCCACCAGCCCTGGTTATAAGCTTTGTAAAGGCCTCTTCCTTTAGGGGTGGCACGTGCCCCCAAGTGCCTCACCCCCCGGGGAGCACCACTGCATTCATCTACTCTNCACGCGGAAAGCCACCAGTCCTGGTTATAAGCTTTGCAAAGGCTTCTTCCTTTAGGGGTGGCAAGTGCCCCCAAGTGCCTCACCCCCCGGGGAGCACCACTGCATTCATCTACTCTTTGGCTTCTGCCGGAACCAACTTGGTACTCTATGACGGATCCAGGCCAGGCAGCCCACTTCCTTCGTCGCTCGCGAAGGGGTGGCAATCCAAGGTCAACGCCCCTGGCGTGCCATTATCATAAAATCGGCATAAATTACGCCAAATAGGGTGGCGATCGTGGCGGTCTTATCCTAGGGGACGTCGACCGGTCTGTCATAACCGACCTGCCCCATAACATTTTTCAAACGTAATGTATGCAGTTGGCATCCTTCACGATGTCGCTCGACAGCTGTGTTGTCNCCTGCCCCATAACATTTTTCAAACGTAATGTATGCAGTTGGCATCCTTCACGATGTCGCTCGACAGCTGTGTTGTCAGTGCAGCCGACAGTTACCAGAACTCATTTGTTCGCAAGCGCGCCCACGGAACCTCGCCTCGGGCGGCCATTGCAGACTTTCTTAGGCAGTCCGCTTGACGCAGCAACAAATCATGGCTCCGCCGTATCCTGGTGTAAAAAGAAAAACTAGNGCGCCCACGGAACCTCGCCTCGGGCGGCCATTGCAGACTTTCTTAGGCAGTCCGCTTGACGCAGCAACAAATCATGGCTCCGCCGTATCCTGGTGTAAAAAGAAAAACTAGCATCGTTTAAATTTTAAATGATAATCGATCACCTATGTAAAGAGGTGTGTATGTGTTGTTTGGTCGCGAACTAATTTGTTCGTACGACCTAAAGCGTTGGAACATATTACTTAAGTGGCCGTAGTTATACATATTTATCAGCCGTGAAAATAGTCTTCATCTATATTGCTGAAAAGAGAAATGGTGACATCTTAACAGGCGAGAGAATTAATTCTTATATTAATTTCTTAATTTCCTTTTCTTTTTCTTTCAGAGCAAATTATTTAGTCGCTTAATTTTTAACGGTGTATTATAAAACTTGCCAGACAAGTGAAGGAAATGTGGTACNTCTTTATTGCTGAAAAGAGAAATGGTGACATCTTAACAGGCGAGAGAATTAATTCTTATATTAATTTCTTAATTTGCTTTTCTTTTTCTTTTAGAGCAAATTATTTAGTCGCTTAATTTTTAACGGTGTATTATAAAACTTGCCAGAGAAGTGAAGGAAATGTAGTACACAATTAGTGTGAATGTAGGAGAAAAATATATTATAAAGCCTACACGAGGCAAGTGCTACATGTAAACAAAATCGTATGTTTCTTGTTACAGTAGCCTTCTTTTCACAATAATGTTACACTCGATATCAATATAGTCATACCAACTAGAAGTCATACTTAAAGGTCAGTACGAGTTTATCTCTCTTTTTGGAGTGATGCGTAATTTTTATGCATATTTACAAAATTTCTTTGAAGCACAATGCACGTTAAAAAATATTTATAAAAAAAATTTCAAAATTTAATTCATGGCTTAAAACATAAGGAAAAAAAAGTGGGGAAAAACAACGTCTTCGAGGCGGCTACAACACAGTTGCCAATAATAAAAAGTTAAAGAAGTGTTGGATTATATCATAAAATGTAATTACCCCGCCCGAATAGCTCGCCAAGGAATTGTTTTTAGTTTGAAATATTAATTACAAATGCACAAATTCTAGTTCTTTATTTCAAATTTATGCTGAAGTTAAGTTTTCATACCATTAAACTACATGACGGATTAAAACTTGTAATTGTATTTTCGTGTAAGAATTTTCTATTTAACACTTTCATTCCCACATTAATTTATGACTTTTAATGTCACAAATTATAAATGTTTGGATGCGTACTGCATTCAAGCTGGCAAAGAACTTGTTTCGCTATCACAACCAATAAGCTGTAGTCTTAGTGTTAGGCGACAGTGATATGAACCAATCATAACGCACCGCAGTAGCGCGGTTTAGGAATCAGTTAGCAACAGGGAATATCATTGGGCACTGAGCCTCGCAGAGTACAGCAACGGTCAAATGTAAGCTTTCTGTGCAACATGTTGACGATTGTCTGCAATGGGCTTGAAAGGGTTGGCATTGTAGACGAAACAGATTTCTAATGCTTATCCTAGCCCCTCCCCCCCATGCCACCTCCTCCCTCTCAAAAAATAAATGTATCAGTGAATTAAATCGGGAAGCGATGCTAATGCTAAACTACGGCTGAACACCGTTTACATCATTGAATGTACGGGGCGAAAATTTGTCCGAGAATATTCCTTTAGTCCATTCACNCCGTTTACATCATTGAATGTACGGGGCGAAAATTTGTCCGAGAATATTCCTTTAGTCCATTCACGGTTACTTCTGACTTTTCTGAAGCCCTGCTAAAGTTCTACTTCCGGAATATTCCTCCGCATCGAGCAAACAAAGCTTAACCGAGCCTAGAAAATTACATAAAAAAAAAAAGCGCACTGTATTTGTTCGCTCTCAATTTAATCATATATTTCACAATAATTATTTCTTACTTGGCATTACCAACACACTAATTTTCTCTGTGTGATTATCCATATTAATTATAGATTAAATATTATAATTCTGAGGTTGAATTAACCTTACATAAGCTACTTTCAAGTATAAAACTCTGTTGTGATACGTGGATATATTTAGGGGGGGGGGGAAACAAACACATCATACATGAAGTGATTTTTCAAATGTTTGATTCACAAGTGTGGAGAAACCTTGAATAAACTATATGCCACTGCCTCCCTTCTCTGCAACCACCCACTCTTAAGTTTACACATAAACACAAGGTGAATTTTAGGCCGAGGGGGGTGGGGGGTAGGAGAACGTTAGATATTGCTAAAAGTGGAAGCATATTTATGCAACTGGCAAAAGACAAGTGGTCTTTCAAAGGCCAGCGTACAACCCTTAGCGCAAGGGAGCAAAGATAAACACAAAGAAGTCTTATCCCTATTTTCAGGCAATTGGAACAGTTAAATTNACCCTTAGCGCAAGGGAGCAAAGATAAACACAAAGAAGTCTTATCCCTATTTTCAGGCAATTGGAACAGTTAAATTTTCTGCTTATTTGGCCAGTACTGCTGTAGAAAGCGGATATCGATGACAGTTATTTTGCACCGCCACTAACTTATCAGAAACGAATCGGTTGCCTGTTTTGGCGTGTGTTCATTTCCCTTGCTATTTGCATACAGAACTGATATAACTATAATATTAGTTTTTTTTTTTCCAAATCTTCGTTAGCTGTTGATGTATTGTTTGTATTCGAGTCCTAAGCTGTGAAAGTAAACACTTTTATGTGTTTGTAACACTTTTTTCTCTGTCGACTCTATTTTCAAGGTCGCTGATTGTTGTAATGCGTCAAAATTTGCTATGTACGCTCTCCTGACCCAGAAAACTATTCAAAAATTTGTAGTTAGTAAATGTACGTGCAATAAATTACGTAATTTAACTCAACTACTTAATTATTTACATGGTGTGATTGACAGTTTTTTTTTGCCCTAGAAATTGCAACCGGTCGACTTGATAAATTGGAAGCTTTTTCACGTGCAGTTTCGGCACAATGGGTTGTGCTTTGCGTCCCCAACTTAAATATCTGCCTACGAAAGCGATGTATGATGTAGATATCGGAACAGAGGGAAAAGTAAAAAAAAACCTGTTCCATTGGAGAAAATTCTGAGATAAAATATTTTTACATAAATTATGGCAAGTTTCTAACATTACTCACAATCCATTGTGCGTTCGCGTAGTATTTTACAACGATGTGGCAAGAATTCCTGCCAACTTTTATGTAAGAAACAGCAATTGTACTCGGATGCTTGGCTGTACTGTCTGGGTTTTCCTTCTCTTGTGATTTATCGTTTTTCTTGGATAAAAGAGGTAGAAATGTAGTATTTCCATTCGCCTGAGAAATTAAGCTTCCGGAGATTGCATTGCGAAATGATCGCTTATATTTACTTTACGATTCAAACCAAACCATTAATAGGAAGCGTAATGTTTAAACTGCGGTAGCAGACGATGTCAGTTCGTATGGGTTAGTGTGTACTCATTATTGAAGGAAAAAAACGTGTGTAATACGATACTTTTGTAACAACTTGTCATGTCAGTATATGTACGCGAATGGAAGTTTGTCCGTTGCAGTGTTAAAAAAATTTTCATGATAGTTAAGTGTTCTCAGTGGGAAGAAAAAATTTAATTAACTACTGGATGACTTGGAACGACGGGCCAGACGAGTGAGTGCAGAGATTTGGGCGGCTCTTAACAGTGAGGTCTTCAGAACCGACGAGGGTGAAGCGAGGTGAGCATGAAGCAGCGCTTGAATGAAAGGGCGGGGGAAACGGGAGATCCCCGAGAAAACCCGCCGACCAGCGGCATCGTCCGGCACGATTCCCACTTGCGAAAATCCGGAGTGAACCGGCCAGGGATTGAACCCGGTTCGCCTTGGTGGAAGGCGGGCAGTCTAACCGGTACAGTGGAGAGAAAGGGGTCTTAAAATTAGCTGTACGTGGGCAGGTTATTTGTAAACAAAGAAGTTTTGAAGTAATCAAAACTAAAGGGCGTGTTTTAATTTTTGTCTTTGTTTTTTTTTAGCATAATATTGTATTTTTTATATATTAAGTTTTAGTTTTTTATTAAATCTTAAAACAACAGAACCGTCTGCGCTATACATCTGGCTTCAAGCTGTTTATGCATTTATTTTAAAAATTAAAAGTACGTTACAAGTAGAACCAATATTGCAATGCCTACCATGGTAGTTTATATAATGGCTTACTCAAATTAATGTGGTAGAATCTTTCNTCAATTTTTTTAATCCTATATACAACGAATCTATTCCTGTGATGGTGATAGTTATTTAATTTTTGTAGGAATAAAATTCAGCCAATATAAAATGGAGTGTTGAGAATATTGTTAAGTGGCACGGCTCTGTGAATATAAGAAAGCTGCAGGGGGGCACTCAAACTTGCAGTGTCGTAACACAAATCCGAAAATAATAAAATGTCGAGAAATACGAAGCTCCTTATCGTAATGTCCACATAAAGTATATTTTATTAAATTAGTTAGGCTGAATACGCTGCCATAACAACCACTTAAGAATTTCATTGCACATTAAAGAACTCGTGTAGCTTCTGTGAGACACGCCGATAAACGACGATTAAGTCGTAAGGAAGAAAAACAAATACGGCAAACTGTAGCGGAGTAATTGTTTTCGCCGCGGGAATTAAAAGAAAGAAATTGAAATGTTATTGGAGATCGTTGATGAAATACCCCGACCGTTAAAACGCGTTACGGCGCAATAAATCCGTGTTTCAATACTGGCGTGGCATTCATATGAGATAATGGTAACAGTCCACTCAAGCGGGAAATAATCCCCATATAAAAAAAAAATAACGGACTGTCGAACAGGCAGTGATTAACACAGTTACACACATATGGGCCGTAAAAAAAAACTATTCTTCCGTTGGTAGTAGGCTTATACGTAATATAAAAATACATTTGTGGTACTCGCGCTGTCTGTAAGAGAAATGGGTTTTGTTGACTCGAACAAAGTTTGTTTGCAGAAAATAAATCGATTGTTTGTACGGGCCATGAAATACTTTGTTCTTTAAACCAAATTATTTTTGTTGTTCATNATGTTCTTTAAACCAAATAATTTTTGTTGTTCATATTTGGTTGCTCCAAATTAAGGTCCGGTTGGCGCAACTAGAAATTTGATTGGCTCTACGCAAATCAAACAGAATCTGTAAATATGAACGAAGGAAAAAAAACTGGAAGCTCCACCGGGATTCCAACCCGGGACGTTTGCGCCCGGACAGTACGCCCGAGCAGTCTTGGCTAAAGTTAATACTGATGACTGATGAGAAAGGAATACTCCACAACGGGCGCAAATAAATATTTCAAGTTTTACATCTTTCCCTTTTAGTATCCTGTTAAACTTATTTTATTAGAATGTTTATGCCATTATTAAGCATCTCTAAATTCACTAACAAATACTGTTACTATCCTAATTGTCACAAAAAATTTCAAATTCACGAGCTGGTTTTTCGAACGAATGCAACCAAATGAGTTGTCAAACAAATATATGTACAGTTGATTCAAATAAATATTTTGTTGGCAGTCTAATTGTTTGGCCCAGCACAGGCATTTTGTTCATTCATGCGTGTATTTTGTTAGATCAATAAAATTAACTTGGTTGCTTTTTATATTTTGTTTACTCAACGAGATATTTTGTTGGGGCAACTAAATGCATTTTCGGCCTTACGTAAACAAGTATTTTGTTGGCTGGAACAAACTTTTCTCTCGTCGTGTAAGACGAAAAGTATTCTTTGGAATTTTTTGATGGTCCAACCTTTCGTCAACTAATATTACCAAATGGGTGCTTGGTATTTTCAGTTCTGTGATTTTAAGCCGCTACTTACGTCACTACTACAACAGTTGTTCCCGTCACTGCTACTGCGTATTAGCTTCGCCCATGGGCGTGTACAGTCGCCAAAATGCCACGCGTTCAACTACAAACATTGACATATACACTTTTCATATTGAAACTCTACAATTTTTTTTCTACTCAAAAAAATTATATTAAAATATAACTATCATCAGCCGCCGCTTACCTACACCCGGCTTTGCTTGTATGTAATCGAACTTAGTTCCCAAGTTTTTATTCTTGAAAAGTTTTCGTATTAAAAATAGAAGCAGTTTTTTTTCCGGCTGTATATTTCAAGTGGCTGTCCGTTTCAACGCGTAAGTTTGTTTGTTGCTGGAGTAATTAAGANGCTGTAGTCTTAGTGTTAGGCGACAGTGATATGAACCAATCATAACGCACCGCAGTAGCGCGGTTTAGGAATCAGCTAGCAACAGGGAATATCATTGGGCACTGAGCCTCGCAGAGTACAGCAACGGTCAAATGTAAGCTTTCTGTGCAACATGTTGATGATTGTCTGCAATGGGCTTGAAAGGGTTGGCGTTGGTAGGAGTTGAAAGGGTTAACATTGTAGACGAAACAGATTTTTAATGCTTATCCTAGCCTCCCCCCTCCTCCACGCCACCCCCTTCCTCTCAAAAAAGAAATATATCAGGGAATTAAATCGGGAAGCGGTGCTAATGCTAAATTACGGCTGAACACCGTTTACATCATTGAATGTACGGGGCGAAAATTTGTCCGAGAATATTCCTTTAGTCCATTCACNCCGTTTACATCATTGAATGTACGGGGCGAAAATTTGTCCGAGAATATTCCTTTAGTCCATTCACGGTTACTTCTGGCTTTTCTGAAGCCCTGCTAAAGTTCTACTTCCGGAATATTCCTCCGCTTCTTGCAAACAAAGCCTAACCGAGCCTAGAAAATACCACCAAAGAGACAGCGCATTCGTTCGCTCTCAGTTTAATCATATTTTGCACAATAATTATTTCACTCGGCATTACCAACACACTTATTTTCTCTGTGTTATTATTCATATTAATTATAAATTAAATATTATTATTTATAGATAAATATTGGTTAAATTTAAATTTAACCTTACATAAGCTACTTTCAAGTATAAAACTCTGTTGTGATACGTGGCATATTTAGGAAAAAACAAACAAACACATCACACATGAAGTGATTTTTCAAATGTTTGACTCATAAGTGTGGAGAAACCTTGAATGCCACTGTCTCCCTTCTCTGCAACAACTCACTCTTCAGTTTACACATAAACACAAGGTNACCCTTAGCGCAAGGGAGCAAAGATAAACACAAAGAAGTCTTATCCCTATTTTCAGGCAATTGGAACAGTTAAATGTTCTGCTAATTTGGCCAGTACTGCTGTAGAAAGCAGATATCGATGACAGTTATTTTGCACCGCCACTAACTTATCAGAAGCGAATCGGTTGCCTGTTTTGGCGTGTGTTAATTTCCCTTGCTATTTGCATACAGAACTGATATAACTATAATGTTAGTTTTTTTTTCAAATCTTCGTTAGCTGTTGATGTATTGTTTGTATTCGAGTCTCTAAACTGTGAAAGTAAACACTTTTATGTGTTTGTAGCACTTTTTTCTCTGTCGACTCTATTTTCAAGGTCGCTGATTGTTGTAATGCGTCAAAATTTGCTATGTACGCTCTCCTGACCCAGAAAATGATTCAAAAATTTATAGTTAGTAAATGTACGTGCAATAAATTACGTAATTTAACTCAACTACTTAATTATTTACATGGTGTGATTGACAGTTTTTTTTTTTGCCCTAGAAATTGCAACCGGTCGACTTGATAAATTGGAAGCTTTTTCACGTGCAGTTTCGGCACAATGGGTTGTGCTTTGCGTCCCCAACTTAAATATCTGCCTACGAAAGCGATGTATGATGCAGATATCGGAACAGAGGGAAAAGTAAAAAAAAACCTGTTCCATTGGAGAAAACTCGGAGAGAAAATATTTTTACATAAATTATGGCAAGTTTCTAACATTACTCACAATCCATTGTGCGTTCGCGTAGTATTTTACAACGATGTGGCAAGAATTCCTGCCAACTTTTATGTAAGCAACAGCAATTGTACCCGGATGCTTGGCTGTACTGTCTGGGTTTTCCTTCTCTTGTGATTTATCGTTTTTCTTGAATAAAAGAGGTAGAAATGTAGTATTTCCATTCGCCTGAGAAATTAAGCTTCCGGAGATTGCATTGCGAAATGATCGTTTATATTTACTTTACGATTCAAACCAAACCATTTATAGGAAGCGTAATGTTTAAACTGCGGTAGCAGACGATGTCAGTTCGTATGGGTTAGTGTGTACTCATTATTGAAAGAAAAAACGTGTGTAATACGATACTTTTGTAACAACTTGTCATGTCAGTATATGTACGCGAATGGAAGTTTGTCCATTGCAGTGTTAAAAAAAATTTTGTGATAGTTAAGTGTTCTCAGTGGGAAGAAAAAATTTAATTAACTACTGGATGACTTGGAACGACGGGCCAGACGAGTGAGTGCAGAGATTTGGGCGGCTCTTAACAGTGAGGTCTTCAGAACCGACGAGGGTGAAGCGAGGTGAGCATGGAGCAGCGCTTGAATGAAAGGGCGGGGGAAATCTGGAGATCCCAGAGAAAACCCGCCGACTAGAGGCATCGTCCGGCACGATTCCCACTTGCGAAAATCCGGAGTGAACCGGCCAGGGATTGAACCCGGTTCGCCTTGGTGGAAGGCGGGCAGTCTAACCGCTTAGCGGTACAGTGGAGAGAAAAGGGGTCTTAAAATTAGCTGTACGTGGACTGGTTATTTGTAAACAAAGAAGTTTTGAGGTAATCAAAACTAAAGGGCGTGTTTTAATTTTTGTCTTTGTTTTTTTTAGCATAATATTGTATTTTTTAAATATTAAGTTTTAGTTTTTTATTAAAACTTAAAACAACAGAACAGTCCGCGCTATACATCTGGCTTCAAGCTGTTTATGCATTTATTTTAAAAATTAAAAGTACGTTAAAAGTAGAACCAATATTGCAATGCCTACCATGGTAGTTTATATAATGGCTTACTCAAATTAATGTGGTAGAAGCTTTCAATTTTTTTAATCCTATATACAACGAATCTATTCCTGTGATGGTGATAGTTATTTAATTTTTGTAGGAATAAAATTCAGCCAATATAAAATGGAGTGTTGAGAATGTTGTTAAGTGGCACGGCTCTGTGAATATAAGAAAGCTGCAGGGGGGCACTCAAACTTGCAGTGTCGTAACACAAATCCGAAAATAATAAAATGTCGAGAAATACTTAGCTCCTTATCGTAATGTCCACATAAAGTATATTTTATTAAATTAGTTAGGCTGAATACGCTGCCATAAGCCATAACAACCACTTAAGAAATTCATTGCACATTAAAGAACTCGTGTAGCTTCTGTGAGACACGCCGATAAACGACGATTAAGTCGTAAGGAAGAAANTTCATTGCACATTAAAGAACTCGTGTAGCTTCTGTGAGACACGCCGATAAACGACGATTAAGTCGTAAGGAAGAAAAAAAAATACGGCAAACTGTAGCGGAGTAATTGTTTTCGCCGCGGGAATTAAAAGAAAGAAATTGAAATGTTATTGGAGATCGTTGATGAAATACCCCGACCGTTAAAACGCGTTACGGCGCAATAAATCCGTGTTTCAATACTGGCGTGGCATTCATATGAGATAATGGTAACAGTCCACTCAAGCGGGAAATAATCCCCATATAAAAAAAAAATAACGGACTGTCGAACAGGCAGTGATTAACACAGTTACACACATATNGCGGGAAATAATCCCCATATAAAAAAAAAATAACGGACTGTCGAACAGGCAGTGATTAACACAGTTACACACATATAGGCCGTAAAAAAAAACTATTCTTTCGTTGGTAGTAGGCTTATACGTAATATAAAAATACATTTGTGGTACTCGCGCTGTCTGCAAGAGAAATGGGTTTTGTTGACTCGAACAAAGTTTGTTTGCAGAAAATAAATCGATTGTTTGTACGGGCCATGAAANAAATGGGTTTTGTTGACTCGAACAAAGTTTGTTTGCAGAAAATAAATCGATTGTTTGTACGGGCCATGAAATACTTTGTTCTTTAAACCAAATTATTTTTGTTGTTCATATTTGGTTGCTCCAAATTAAGGTCCTGTTGGCGCAACTAGAAATTTGATTGGCTCTACGCAAATCAAACAGAATCTGTAAATATGAACGAAGGAAAAAAACTGGAAGCCCCACCGGGATTCCAACCCGGAACGTTTGCGCCCGGACAGTACGCCTGAGAAGTCTTAGCTTAAGTTAATACTGATGACTGATGAGAAAGGAATACTCCACAACGGGCGCAAATAAATATTTCAAGTTTTACATCTTTCCCTTTTAGTATCCTGTTAAACTTATTTTGTTAGAATGTTTATGCCATTATTAAGCATCTCTAAATTCACTAACAAATACTGTTACTATCCTAATTGTCACAAAAAATTTCAAATTCACGAGCTGGTTTTTCGAACGAATGCAACCAAATGAGTTGTCAAACAAATATATGTACAGTTGATTCAAATAAATATTTTGTTGGCAGTCTAATTGTTTGGCCCAGCACAGGCATTTTGTTCATTCATGCGTGTATTTTGTTAGATCAATAAAATTAACTTGGTTGCTTTTTATATTTTGTTTACTCAACGAGATATTTTGTTGGGGCAACTAAATGCATTTTCGGCCTTACGTAAACAAGTATTTTGTTGGCTGGAACAAACTTTTCTCTCGTCGTGTAAGACGAAAAGTGTTCTTTGGAATTTTTTGATGGTCCAACCTTTCGTCAACTAATATTACCAAATGGGTGCTTGGTATTTTCAGTTCTGTGATTTTAAGCCGCTACTTACGTCACTACTACAACAGTTGCTCCCGTCACTGCTACTGCGTATTAGCTTCGCCCATGGGCGTGTACAGTCGACAAAATGCCACGCGTTCAACTACAAACATTGACATATACACTTTTCATATTGAAACTCTACAATTTTTTTTCTACTCAAAAAAATTATATTAAAATATAACTATCATCAGCCGCCGCTTACCTACGCCCGGCTTTGCTTGTATGTAATCGAACTTAGTTCCCAAGTTTTTATTCTTGAAAAGTTTTCGTATTAAAAATAGAAGCAGTTTTTTTTTCCGGCTGTATATTTCAAGTGGCTGTCCGTTTCAACGCGTAAGTTTGTTTGTTGCTGGAGTAATTAAGANTTTTTTTTCCGGCTGTATATTTCAAGTGGCTGTCCGTTTCAACGCGTAAGTTTGTTTGTTGCTGGAGTAATTAAGAAAAAAATTTATTGCTCTTTAAAATTAGATTGTGTTTAGAGATTGTGCTTAAAGAAATCCAAATTAAAATGCAGACTGCATATGATTTTACGCAGTGAAACATTTGCCACGAGATCTGTTCGTTTGCACCGAGAGTGACGTTTCACTCAGAAATAACATTAACAAAACGTTAAATAAGGGAAGCCTAAGGTTTTTTTTAAAATTAATTTTACCGTAGCCTTAATAGGCTGTTCACGGTAAAGTGAGCACTTTTGAAGCCCTGGTTACTTGTTTCCTTTTTATCTTTTCACCACTTTGTAAAATAAGTAATATTATGTAAGTAATAAACACAGTGTATATATTTCACCGGACTCGAAAGTTAACATTTGAGACTACAATTAAATATTTTTTTGACTATTATTCCAAACGAGAGGTCTTCCTAAAGTGATCTCTTTACCGTGTGAATAGCATAAAGAAAAAGTTACTGACTAAGATAGGCTAACGGGTTGGATACAAATAAACAACTGCTAAATTTTCCTTTTATTCACCTATTGAAAGAATGTAAAATCTTCTCTCAGAGTGATTACTCAGATGTCTCGAGATAGCTCGGGGCTTTTATTTTTATGTAAACTTTATAATTTGTGCAAGTAAACTTTTTCATAATTTATGTATGTATTCCAGTTACAGTTAGTTTGGGATTTCGGCATTTCAAAACCCGTTAAATGTAGGTTTTTGTTTGAACTGACATCACACATTAGTAGAGACCTGAAAAATTCGCTAATTCATTTTGAGACATGCTATAATTCAAAACACGTGTGTTGATATAACTTTAACTACTGGTGCACACGGTGTTTGACACCTCTTGGAGAACGCTGGCCCAATCGCCGCCTTCCACTTTGACGGCAGACAACCAATGTGCATTTAATATCGGCGTATTTGTACATAAGACTGTAGAGTCTAGCCTGCGGGTCATTGAACTTGCGAATTTTTCCGGTCCCTACACATTAGTCTACATAAGTTGAATAATGTTTACCGCATTTATAAAATAATGTTTTTTTTTTTTTTTTTACTAATCGGTGCTGTGGAACAGCTTTCATTTGGGAGTCAAATTTGTATTTATATTCGCCACTACTTACGATGATTTTTTTTTCTTCAGATTATCTTGCGATTTGACATCACTACCAGTAGAGCACTTCCTGCTGTGTGTGATGGCTGCTTAGTATCGCGAACACGACACAGCGGCAAAACGAGAGGAGCCTGTCAGACAAAACCTGCGAGATGCGAACTATGCTTTGTTATTCTGTACAAACGCCATTGTTCCGCCGAACAAAGGCTTCGCCAGGAGAACCGCCTTGCAATATTTTGGTTTCACGAAGTGCAGATTTGTTAATTGTGCCGAGTCTTCAGCCGCAAGAAAGTTGTGCCGCGCTGTCCTGGCGGTCTGTCATCTCAGATGCTCGAGAATGGCTGGAGCAGTAGCGACAAATACAGTTCTCTCTGCATGCTGAACGTCGAGAAATAGTTTACACCGACTGTTAGGTGTGATGTGATTGCATCGATACAAAGCATCCGTTGATATTCAATGCGCTTGCCTCGAATAATTATACGATCAAGCAGTCTGCAAAGAGACGCCGTTGTAAAACTGTTGCATCGAAATAATGAAAATTATTTTGACAGCCAGTTTTTATCATTTATTTAAGAAATTTATAGTACTTGCCGAAAAGGTTATGGATGCTCAGCGTGAAATGTTACAGAAATTATTTAGAAAACTTTAATTTTAAATTTTCTGGGTGTCTGGAATATGTTTTAGAAATATAATTTTCAACGACACGAAACTAATCCAGTTCATACCCAATTGACGTTACAGAAGCATAAAAGCGAATAATTCCTCAAAAAATGCCTGGTGATTTATTAATAACTAATTTATTTCAGATGTCTAAATGCCTATCAAATAGACTATAAGGGCCAAACAGGGTTACCAATGGAAGATACAAGAAATAAAATACCTCTGTACACAACATAAACACTTGAATAAACATATTATTCAGAAACTCAATAAGTGAGTAAAAATTTATATATATATAAATAATTAGATAAATATAAGCATTTCAGGGTATAGTGAGCACTTTTTGAAGTCCTCACATTTTGAATAACAGTAAATAAATACATTTTATTGTAGTATTAGATGTTAACTGTTGAGTCCGGTGTAATATATAAACTTTGTTTATTACTTACATGACAGTATTTATTTAAAAAGTGATGGAAGGATAACAAAAAATGGCTGACACAAAAAAAAGTAACTAGTGCCTCAAAAGTGCTCAACATCCTATATAAATATTAAGGAACCGCACTGTCTCAGAGTGAGAGGAGTGGCTAGATACTTTGCCTTCTGACCACTGTCACTCGAGTACACACAAATATCAACGTATATCACGGAGCAGATAAGTACACGGAAAACGAAATGGCGGGGCGATTCCTTGGATGCGCGCGTACTCGTTCTCTGATTGGCTCCGCGAGGTTCTGGGAAGTGGCCTTGGGTCTGAATGGCTACTGCGTGCTGGGGAAAGTTCCCTGTTGGCCGGGCCGCTTACTGGCAAGTACGATGCCAGGCGCTGATTGGCGAACTGTGTGCCGCCATTTTGCCGGCGCGTGCCGCTGGAGCTCGCGGTGTTATTCGCTTGTTTCGCCTCTGTGTCCGTAAGGACCCCTGTGGTTACGCGGACAGAACTACACAATCACGCATGTACACGCAACACAAGAGCGATACGAGGCTAATACAATAAATCAGATATCATTAGAGACCTGCAGGCTAGACTCTACAGTCTTACGTACAAATATGCCGATATTAAATGCACGTTGGTTGTCTGCTGTCACAGTGGAAGGCGGCGATTGGGCCAGCGTTCTCCAAGAGGTATCAAAAACCGTGTGCACCAATAGCTAAAGTTATATCAGCACACGTGTTTTTAATTAAAGCATGTTTCAAAATGAATTAAGCGAATTTTTCAGGTCTCTACATATCATTGATCGTAAAGTTAACGTAATATGTTCTCCACGGTAAAGTAAGCACACTTAAACCAAGCCATAAAAAAAATTTTTACTCCTCATAAATACTTACTACAGTCCGTTCACGGTTACTCCCAACTTCTCTGAAGCCCTGCTAATGTTCTACTTCCAAGATATTACTCCGCCTTGTGCCAACAAAGCTTAAAAGAGTCTAGAAAATCTCGCCAAAGGGACAACGCACCGCATACGTGCGCAATCAGTGTCAACGTATTTTGCCCAAGAACTATGTATTACCAGGCATTACCAACTTACCTATTTTCTCCCTGATTTATTCATATTAATTATAAATGAAATATAAGTACTAGTTCAATTAATAAAATAATGTTAAAGCTAGTATAAAACGCGCGTGACATATTATACATTTTGGAATCAACCAAACACGTGATGCGTCGGGTAATTTTTAAAAGGTTTGATTCAGACAGTGAGAAGAAACCGCGAATAGACTAATACATTATTACTGTAGGGACACCCGATTTTCGCGAAAATACTACACGACTAGTTGAATTCCGTAACACGTTAGCACAAATCCACCTTCGTGATTGGACGTTGTACGTTCTACACGTCTGCCAGCTAATCACAGATGTGCACTATCAGAGTAACCTAATTCTGATTGGTCATTCAAGTAAAAAAATGTCTTGTGGCCAAAATGCGCGGCCAATAAGCAAAAGAGAACTGCTGGTATTCCCGTAGATTATTGAAATTTGCATGTCCCTAATAATTTATTAGGGACACGCAAAATAGGCGTTTATTTTTTGGTATCAAGCTAAAATTCACAGTGCTGTATATACGCGAGCCGGCGTCGTTTCTCTATTGGCTGCCGCCTTTGTGTAGAAGTCAGTCCCGTCCTGAGTAACCTGCACTTGATTGGGGCACACCATTGTGATGTGCACATTCATTGGCGCAGAGTTGCCTGGGCCGTGTCGAGAAAAGAACGGTCCAATGACTTAACGTATTTCGGAGGTGAAAGAGTTTCAAGTTGAAGAAGTCGTGGAATAACGACGCGAACGCTACAGCGAAATGCAGGCTCCTAGCCGAGCACGGTGCTTCGCAACAAACCCATATTCGCGACTGCCATCCGCATGCGGGCAGCTCGCGCGTGCTATAACTCAGCGATGAGTAACGACAGCTGCGCCTCTCTCATCGCAGTGACTATGCCCAGCCCAGACGCGACGCACGCCTGCAGAAAAAACTGCTCGGAGGAGAGGCGGCCCAGGACGTCGAGGCGTCTCCGTCCCTGCAACGCCCACCACCGCTGCGTCACTACGCCCCTGGAGCTGTTCCCCGCGACCGAGGCACAGCAGTTCGGCTGCGACAAGAGTTACACTGGAACCCGCATTAAGCGTGCCATCGCCACTAAGCGCAGGGCTCTGAACTGCCGTGCAGTTGTCGTAGTGCTGCGTGTACCTATGCGAATTTCAGCTGCGTGCACGTATGCGACTTTCAGCTGCGTGCACCTATGCGACTTTCAGCTGCGGGCACCTATGCGACTTTCAGCTGCGTGTACCTATGCGACTTTCAGCTGCGGGCACCTATGCTACTTTCAGCTGTGTGTATCTATGCGACTTTCAGCTGCGTGTACCTATGCGATTTTCAGCTGCGGGCACCTATGCGACTTTCAGCTGCGTGTACCTATGCGATTTTCAGCTGCGGGCACCTATGCGACTTTCAGCTGTGTGTACCTATGCGACTTTCAGCTGCGTGTACCTATGCGACTTTCAGCTGCGTGCACCTGTGCGACTTTCAGCTGCGTGCACCTATGCGACTTTCAGCTGCGTGTACCTATGCGACTTTCAGCTGCGGGCACCTATGCGACTTTCAGCTGTGTGTACCTATGCGACTTTCAGCTGCGTGTACCTATGCGACTTTCAGCTGCGTGCACCTGTGCGACTTTCAGCTGCGTGTACCGATGCGACTTTCAGCTGCGGGCACCTATGCGACATTCAGCTGCGTGTACCTATGCGACTTTCAGCTGAGTGCACGTATGCGACATTCAGCTGCGTGTATCTATGCGACTTTCAGCTGAGTGCACGTATGCGACATTCAGCTGCGTGTATCTATGCGACTTTCAGTAGTGACCCTATTATTTTATTGGTGGAAGTTGTTCAGCAAGGTTCAGGCCGTGTTCTAATGGGAGCTTTTTGTTAACAAAATGGTCACATGACCCCTTCCGTCTACAAAATCTATTACGTGCTTTTGTAATTTGCTTTTTTGCGTTTTGTCAGCTTCGAAGCTGACAAATTACAAAATACAAATCACCAAACCGCCGCCATATTTGTTTCGACTGTTTGAAAAGTTTAAAAACCCACACAGACAAGGTTATTGAATTTAAAAAATGTGTATTTTACTTAAAACATTTAATTTACAAAGCAAGTTGCTGAAATATTCTTGAAATATATGTTTTCTCATGACAAAATTTTTTAGAAAGTAACAATTCCACGTCATGTTGGTTTCATTCGTTAATTTTAAATTTTAAACGGCCACCGAAAAACTTCCGGGGATAATTAATTTTTATTTCAGTGAAAACATAAAAATAATATCAGCACGGCGTGCTAGGCAGTTGCATGTCGCGGTGTTCCGACTTCACATTACAAAATGCTAAATACAAATGACTGAAAACGAAACTCGAAACGAGTTAGAACACGGCCTCAGCGCGGGGTTCCAGCTCTTCGGAAGAGCTGGAGTTCTGGCTGTGGCGCGGCCAATGAACAAGTGAGCTCTGCTCGAGAGTGTAGAGGAATGCGGAGTCTGTTGTTTCCTAACCTACCGAGTGTATGGTTTAAGTGTAAGCCCGAGGTAGGTGCGATGCTGGTTGCGTCTCGGGGATGAGCCCCACGCCCCTGAAAGGAAGGGAAGTCATGCAAAGGAGACAGGCATCGCGGCAGAGAGGGATTGGGCAGACGTGGTCACTGTTTAGGGCCATGTCTACCCTCCTGAGTGTACCAATACCTGAGGCTATAGCTAAGAAGGGGGAGGGGGGAAACCGGCATAGGCACCGTAAAATTCCCTCCCAACAGAAAATAACTTATAATTAGAGACCTGAACAATTCACTAATTCATTTTGAGACATGCTGTAATTCAAAACACGTGTGTTGATATAACTTTAGCTATTGGCCCACACGGTGTTTGACACCTCTTGGAGAACGCTGGACCAATCGCCGCCTTCCACTTTGACAGCAGACAACCAATGTGCATTTAATATCGGCATATTTGTACATAAGACTGTTGAGTCTAGCCTGCAGGTCATCGAACTCGCGAATTTTTCCGGTCTCTAGTTATAATCTTTTGCGGGCATAACTGAAATGATACGGGGAAATCGTTGCTCTCTAATATGATTAGGAAGGTCTAGAAGATAAGGAGCGGGAAATGTGGATTCTAGCTTGGTGCCGGTTTGTAAAGGGAAACAGCAGTGTCGCTATCTTTATCCTTCGGTTTCAGAACTGTTTAATGGAACCGTGAACCAGCCATGGGCCGCTCTTGTTCGCGGGACCCGTCTCTCCGCCGCCACTGACGACGACTTGCGGGCGAAGTATCGACTTCTCGATACTGCTGCTAGATGACTCGATTAGACGAGACCATCTTCACCTCGTGCCCGGGAGGCGATCCCTCTCTCGCTCGGTCTCTCTCCGTTTCTCTCTCTAGCGAGCCGTGGTTTAACGACCGCGCGCGCTTCCCAGTTCGGAAGTTTGTCGAGCTCGAAACTGCGGACCTAACACTTCTCCTACTCCTCTTTCTCCTCCTCCTCCTCCTCCTCC
>NQII01001606.1:380532-396210 GCA_002778355.1 Clitarchus hookeri
CTCCTCCTCCTCCTCCTCCTCCTCCTCCTCCTCCTCCTCCTACCGCTCTCTAAGACTCCTTTTATCTGCTCTTCTTACAGCGCATCGCCTAAGGATCGTTCATCAAACAAGCGGAGCTGCTATCTCGTTAAATGATTGCTCGGCTCGACACCTCGGTACGTGCATCGGCGCCTCCAGGGTCGCCAACTGCAAGCGCACTGTCACAAGAATGGCGCTCGAAATCACTACGTTTACGCCATTTTCGTCATAATTTGGGACACCCTAATTCCGCGAAAAGCTTCCCGCACATGCTAGGTTTCAATACGCTACGGGCATATCAGAAGTTTCGTTATGCTTATGTCCAGTGATATTTCGTGAAAAAATTTCGAGACAAGATGCAGTTCAAAGCACTGTGGGGTCGTGCAGCTTTTTTCATTGGCTGAAGCATGTTCTAGTCCGTGTTAACTGTTTGCGTACGAATCACTAAGGCACAGTGTCGGAGTTACGTAATCCTGAGTGGCTCAGTAAAATGCGGGGAAGACACCAGCAGCCAATAGAGGTATGGCGACAGCCGAGGTGTGTATACAGTATTAAAGTCTACTGTGTGCTCCGATTTTTCCTCGTGTCTTTGTGCCGGCGTGTCTTTGTGAGAATACATTTTCTTAATTAACTGGCCCATAGAAATTGAAAAGCTGGGATATTGTAGATCTGTGATTCGTTGGTTGGTAGACACCTAAGACGCGCTATACGGGAACCATCCAATCAGAAAAGTGGACCCGAGCTAAAGTGTTATGAAAAGCAACTTGTCTTGAAATCTTTTCGCCAAATTCCGGCGTTGCTAGTCATGATTGGTTTTTCAGGGGGTCTACCAAAATTTTTGGCACGGCAAGACATAAATAATATTTTTGAGCACCTTCTTACACTACGCTACCTTTATTTCTCTTGGACCACTGGTGGAAGATAGGAAATGTGTTTTTCGCGAAAGGATTTACTCGAAGGCGAGACTCCAATGCCCTATGGCATACGTGCAGCTTTGCTATGGCTATTGGCCACGTGTCTTTGCCGGGAGACAGTTCCTTGCCTGCCTGGGCCAATCAGCATTAAGTAACTCCGACACTTAATGTCCGCGATTCGCGGGCCGACACATGCAACGCGTGAAAGTTAAAATCATCCAATCACGAGAGTGGATCTCAGCGCTAGTGTTTTGGAGCAAAATAGCCTTGAAATCTTTTCGCAAAAAATAGGTGGCCTTATAAATATGGTTTTATTTTCTTATCCTCCATCATTACGCCGAGAATAATAAAGGCAGAGAATATCTAATATGTCTTGTCGTGCCAAAAATTTCGAAAAATCCTCTGAAAAACGATTTGTTACAAAAATTAGATCAATACATGACTTTCGTGCACCATTACCCTAAAGCTTGCTTTTCTATTAGTTCCGTGTACGTAAGAGGCGAGTGCATGAGAACGTGTACGTTTAAGAAAAACGTCGTTTATAGTGAATATAATCGTCCCTAGTGAAATATGGCCATGGACAGTTTTGAAGGCAATTTTGAAGATGTAATCTTGAAACAAAACTTGACTGTGAGAGATGATACTCTCAAGCTTTGTATCTACGCGAATACAACAATTTGTTTTCCAGTAATTTTTAATTTAATTATTGAGTTTTCTAATCTTTCCAGAAAGCAGGCCATGTATTAATATCACAAAAGGCTTCGCTAGCAAAGAAGCATGTATTATTCTGATCAAAAAAGTTCATTGTGGTATATATCTACCTTTAAGAAGAACGACATAAAACCGACATTCATTAACATGCTTTGCCCTATACGAAAAATCTCACTGCTTTCAATCTAGGCAACAGCCTTAATTCAAATGTCGTCCACATGAAACCATGGAATTTTTTAAATTAATTGCGTTGATAATAATAAAATCCCTGCCTTCCGGTGTACATAAATAACTAACATTTATTTCAGTTGCCATATATTTTAACATTAAAATCTCTGCACAGCGTCAAGTCGTAGAAATATTTTTTCTTGTCTTACTGCCATCTTAACTGTGAGTGCATTAGCGTATTTTTAAATTGTATCCATGGGTGTACAGTAATTTTTCCAAAGGTTTATTTCAATTCTCATTATTGTGTGCATAAGGGGCCACGTTGGCTGAGTGGTTAGCCTGCTCGCCTCCCAACAAGGCGAACTGGATTCAATCCCCGGCCGGGTCACTCCCGGATTTTCGCATGATGCCGCTGGTCGGTGGGTTTTCTCGGCGATCTCCCGTTTCCCCAGTCCTTTCATTCCAGTGCCGCTGCCTACTCTCTTCAATCACCCTCATCAGCTCCCAAGGCCTCGCTGTTAACAGCCACCCAAATCTCTTCACTCACCCACTCAGATTTGCTGTAGTTGATTGTATAGACTACTAATCTCTTGTTTATTTTGGTTACCAGTGAATACTCAAATACGCACAGACCACGGGGTGTTAAGAAGTTACTAATTAACCAATTCAGTCGCGAATTAATTAACGAGCTCAAGTGCTGCAATCGCTAAATCGTTTGATGTGCGCTGTACTTGTGTCGGATGTGCTTCGCGCAACCAGTGATCAACGTTTTGCGTGTTCATCTCTACCTGTTCTGACTTGTTACAGCGCGTGCGCAGTCGAGTCTCCTGTGTCTGTGCCGTAAAGTTAAAACAGGAGTAAATGACATAGCAGCATACTGTGTGCACAGCGCCCAGCACTAGTCGTTATACAGCCACAAAGCCACGTCGGGCATTGTATTGCCACTTCAGATGTTAGAGTAATCCATGCTGTGCACATCGGCCAGATCCCATGAAGTCCGAACCCAGACTATAATTGGCACCGCAGTGCTTTAATTGGCTGCAGTCGAATGCAACTGATGTCATCAACCACCCACAAAAGAGAGGTGCAGAAACTTCAACTAATCGGGTTACTCGGAAAGAAGACGCACAAAACACGCGCCGCTGATTTCTTGTTGTGTACAGTTCGACCACGAATTTCCTTCATGTGCAACACGTCCTCCGTCATGAACTTGGGGTCTAAAACGGGTTAAGTATTGATCTCTGACAGTAACTTTGATCACCGTTATTGTTCACTGAATCCAACGTCGAGTGTTAAAAATTAAATTGCCGAGGGACAGTCTGGGATTTAGTTTAACCCTTCCATTCCCATATTACTTAATTGTGTCTGCTGTTTCAAATCAGAATTTTTTTGATGCGTGCTGTACTTGAGCCAACAAAGAACTTGTTTCGTTACCACAACCAATAAGCTGTAGGCTCTGTGTTCGCTGATAGTGATGTGAACCAGTCATTACGTAGAGCTGTAGCACGGTTTAGGGATCGGTTAGCTACAGAGATGATCATTGGACACTGAGCCTCGCAGAGTAGAGTACCGGTCAAACATAAGCTTCCTGTGCAACATGTAGACAATTATCTACATTGGGCATGAAAAAGTTAACATTAGCATCACGTAACGTTTCAATTAATTCGTTGACTGTTAGTAATTCGTATCTTGTAGCTTTAGTAAGGTAGCCGATTTTGAAGTCTTCTTAATTATATGTCTGGGTGAGATTCTTATTATTTTCTAAAAATATTTTTAAAAAAAAATCAAAAAATTTTTAAAAAAAGTGGGCATCCTTTTTTTTTTTTTATCAAGGAACTAAGCTCGATTACGCGTACTTCCGTGCTTCTTCAAATACTAGCTAGGTAAATTATAAAGAAAATTGTGACGCGTATAAAATGTCAGTGTAGTGCGCAACGGTTATTACTATAAGACTAGGTATTTTATCAAAAAAGAAATTATTAAACGATTATACGCAGCGAAATTAACAAAATGCAATCTGTGTATATTATATTCACTGCAATATTATAGTCATTTTTATCCCCTAATACCACCTGTGGTGTTGCACCTTATCCCCTAGATAAAAATTCACTCGTAGAGAAAAAATTTAAAATCCTAGCCTACTCGATCGTGCAGGTGAAAATAAAGTCGCGATGTCACTGAACAGAACTCCACGTTTTCTGCAAAATGTTGCTTACTGTTCGAAGTAGTTTTTTTTTTGTTTGCAACGGCTTCCTAGTTGAAGTCGGACAATGGGGACGGCAAATTTATAAAAGTGCGGCGTTAAGCTAACATTTACAAGTTTTTTTTTCCAGGAATTCCCCATGAAACAGAAGCTCGCGTTTGTTAGTATTAGCGGAGTTTGTTGTCAGCGCGGTACTCGGTTCGTCCTGACTTGTTTTTTTGTGGCCGGTGGTTTGTTCCGCAAACAAGGACGACCGCCGGCGTTTTCTCAAGTCGCCACTAGAGCAGCTAAATGGGCGGCTAATGTCGGCGGCGGTGGAATTCCTTCGTGTTGAGATATCCGGACGTAGATATAAATTCCAAAGAAATATCGAAAAAAAAAGCCAAAAAATCTANAAATCTATCTCAGAAACTGCCAACACCACACTCACCAGACTCATTTCAATCGATAGAGCACCCCTTATTACCTTAGGAATATGCTGTCTTTATTGGTCCGTCTGGCCAAATTAATACGAGCGAAAAGGAAAAGAACGCAGTCGTTGCCCGTATGGGCGGTTCTTGTTCCAAATGTATTCCGCCAAGCAGCCGGTCCACGACTTTTCCCGTCTACCACTATACCTCGCCGAACACCAACTCCGTTCTAGACTTTTCCCGTCTACCACTATACCTCGCCGAACACCAACTCCGTTCTAGACTTTTCCCGTCTACCACTATACCTCGCCGAACACCAACTCCGTTCTAGACCCTTCCCGTCTACCACTATACCTCGCCGAACACCAACTCCGTTCTAGACTTTTCCCGTCTACCACTATACCTCGCCGAACACCAACTCCGTTCTAGACTTTTCCCGTCTACCACTATACCTCGCCGAACACCAACTCCGTGCGATGTTTCGTGTGTGCGCTCTAAGAGATGTCGCAATGCCCGAAGACCGCGATCGGCCCGGATAGCTGCGCCACCAGCAACATTCCGAATTATTGACCCCGGGGCGCTCACCTTCACAGCGGAGAGCCGGATATTGTTTCGTCCCGACGACAGCATAACAGGACGTCTCCTCGGAGGCATTCCACGACGAAAGTAGCCCAAGTGGAGGGAGCTAGGTGCGTTGAACTCCGTCCTCAAATAGGTTCGGTATTCTATTCCCATTGTTCGGCTGCGTTGGGCAACAATTCTGGAAAGCCTTCGTTCGACTATTATTCGACGGTTTTAAATGCATGAAGAGCACTTTCTGCGCACATCGTTAATTCGTGTGCCGTTTTAAAAACAGTGCCCAGTTTTTTACGGCTATTGCGTTCCCTAGATGAAATTCGATGGTAACCTAATTTTATGGTATAGGCTGAGCACGGTAAAGTGAACACTTTTGGAATCAACCAATGAAAAATAAAAATCACTGCCCGCAATTCATATGTGTTACAGTGCACATTGGCATACGGGCATCCAGTTAAATTGGTACCTTAGAAATAAAAATAGTTGCAAGACTCAGGATTTTAATACAAATAGTCACAATACTGGGAATTTTATTGCGAGCGTACTGTTTGAATTTATGCCCATTGAAGTCAGTGTTTATTGTATAATTCGCATTACAGTAAATTAAGAATTTGCATATAAGAAACACGTTTCAATGCCTGAAAATTCCACAATTCTCCTTGCATGGCACATGAATAAAGTGTTCAGGCCCATGGTAATGCTAAATTTACATGTCGCGGACAGATACAATGCAATGTAATCAGATAATGAGATCCTCAGCAGGGCTTTCAAAAGTGCTCAGTTTACAATGGACAGTCTATACTTTCTTTAGTTCTGTAGCCTGGAATAATTACCAAACAAAGAGTTTTAGTTTCTAAAAAAATATTAGACTTTTTATGGGGTTTCTTTACAAGACACTTGAGGTGAGGTTTTAAACACACTTACGTGTGACGTACTTGTGTCAAGGGCCAGTTGGTGTTGTATAAAAAATATTTCCTACCGAAATGGTAAATATAGCTCATTAATGGTTACTTCCAACTTTTCTGATGCCCTATTAAAGTTGTACTTCCAGGATATTCCCCCGCCTTTTGGAAACAAACCCTAACGAAGTCTAGACAATTTTACCAAATGAGCAATGCATTATAATCGTTCTCACTTAGTTTAAAACATTTTACATAAAAACGACTTCTTCCTAGGCTCTGCCTACACGCCCATTTTCTCTTGATTTTTATCCATATTAAGTATAAAAGAAACGTTATAACTTACAGTAAAATATAAGCGAACGTTCAGTTTAACAAAATATATCAATGTTAACGAAGTCTAATGCTGTCGTCATACATGACATATTTGGGAAATAAACAAACACCCCATACATGCGGTGATTTTCAAAGGTTTACTTCAAAAACTGTGAAGATACCTCGAATAGAATATACAAAAACACTGAACACGGCACGATAGAGCTTATGAAGCGGTCGTATATAATCGAATGAATATATTCGGCAGCTCACGAGAAGAAGCGATGGTCTGTCTCCAATAAGCTGTAGTCTTTGTGTTCGGTGACAGTGATATGAACCAAATACAACTTAGAGCAGAATCACAGTTTAGGCATCAGTTACTCACAGGGAAGACCATCGGACACTGCGTCACGCAGAGTACAGCACCGGTCAAATGTAAGCTTCCTGTGCAACGTGTTGCCGATTGTCTATTGTGGGCATGGGAAGGTCAAAGAACGGTTGAATTGTTCGAAATATATTACACACGTGTGTGTATGAAGTCTAGTCGGGTTGATTCCGGCTGTTTCCCAACCCATTCAGTCACCGTGTCTACAATAGTGGACACGTTTCACATGAACGGTANGAAGTCTAGTCGGGTTGATTCCGGCTGTTTCCCAACCCATTCAGTCACCGTGTCTACAATAGTGGACACGTTTCACATGAACGGTATTTATGACCGGTGCTGTACACAGCAAGGTGTCGCTCTCCAGTATTCCTTGTGACTGAATGGTGTGTGGAATTATTCTTCACCTCTCCGACATGAATGGTTAATGCCTATACCATCGAGCACGGAGCAAGTTGTTCATTGGTTGCAAGAAAAGCGCTCAACACAAGTACAGCGCGTACCAAAATAAATTACAAGATGAAACACTTGAACTCAGGAAATACTGTGTGACCGAACGGGTCAAGTCATAATTTTTCAGTTGTAAAACCCCCTATATCGGGTGCGTTGTTTAATATTTTCGGCCCCTTTTACTGGCCGGTGGAGAGGGTTCTCACTCTCAGTCGTGCGCCTTCATCTTCCGACTGCACAGTGGTAGGAGGAATCGTTTCATTCGGAGTGGAGTGGAGTGGAGATGAGTGGAGTGGAGATNATCTTCCGACTGCACAGTGGTAGGAGGAATCGTTTCATTCGGAGTGGAGTGGAGTGGAGATGAGTGGAGTGGAGATGAGTGGAGTGGAGACTTTTAGGCCACTCTTAACGTCGGTGTCTTGATAACTGACGAGGGTGNGAGTGGAGTGGAGATGAGTGGAGTGGAGACTTTTAGGCCACTCTTAACGTCGGTGTCTTGATAACTGACGAGGGTGAAGCGGGTTAGTATGGAGCAGCGCCGGAATGCAAGAGCGCGGGAAACAGGAGATCCCCGAGATAACCCGCTGACCAGCAGCATCGTCCGGCACGATTCCCACGTGCGAAAATCCGGGAGCGACTCCACCGGGAATCGAACCCGGTCCGCATATATGTGAGGCGGGTAGTGTAACCACTTCACCACTGCGGCCCCCATTTCATTCGGACTTGTGTCGCCCCGTGCCAGTCTGTCGCCGCTGGACTGGTGTTCGGTCAAGGTCACTTCGCGGAACACATGGCCGAATGACCTCGCCAGCAGCGAGCGTCTGCCGCAGAACAATCACGCGCTGGAATTGGACAACCGAATAGCAAGTGGCAGCAAGTGTCACAAGACAACCACTTCGGAAATGATCTATCATTCAGCTGTGAAAACAATTATTTCTTGCGTAATAACTGTAAGCATTTAAATACATTATAATATTTAACTTTTAGATACAATAGGTTCCGTATTACAATTATACAACGAGTCCAGCCCTTCTGTGAAAATAGCGATAACATTACGCGAGTAAATCGTGAGATTTTTACGCCGTTTCTTAATACTTCAAAATGTTTGTAATAAATTGCCGGTAATCTCATCGATTTAATCAATAATTCTATTGACTCAAATTATGTTGATGAAACTGGACATCTTTATTCAAGATGGCTGACATTGACGCGATTTATTTTGCGTTTGTTGAGATAAATAAAGAACCCCGTCGAAAAAAGCAGCATTCGTATTACTGTTAGAATAAAAATAATTATTTTATTAAAACAAAAAGATACTCCTTCNCCGTCGAAAAAAGCAGCATTCGTATTACTGTTAGAATAAAAATAATTATTTTATTAAAACAAAAAGATACTCCTTCACAAATATTGCAAGAAATTATGAATTAATACCGGAGTGTGGTTTTGAGGTTAGGATTTCCATTTTGTTTCCATTCTGTTATACAGGTGTAACCACTAGAAGTNAATACCGGAGTGTGGTTTTGAGGTTAGGATTTCCATTTTGTTTCCATTCTGTTATACAGGTGTAACCACTAGAAGTACTGTTCGTGCCATACATGACTTCCGAGTGAATTCACAAGAAACATGTTCAAACCACTCGTGTGACCACGGCCTTAAACCTTTCATTCCNAAGAAACATGTTCAAACCACTCGTGTGACCACGGCCTTAAACGTTTCATTCCCACGTTGGTTTTAGGGGCGCGGTGGCTGAGCGGTTAGACTGCTCGCCTCCCACCAAGGCGAACCGGGCTCGATCCCCGGCCGGTTCACTGCGGATTTTCGCAAGCGGGAATCGTGCCGGACGATGCCGCTGGTGAGCGGGTTTTCTCGGGGATCTCCCGTTTCCCCCGCCCTTTCATTCCTGCGCTGCTCCGTACCCACCTCGCTTCACCCTCATCGGCTCTCAAGACCTCGATGTTAAGGAGCCCCCGCAAATATCTTCACTCACTCACGATAATTTGTTTCTGGTGTTTGCAAGTTCGAAAATTTTTTGTTCCTTTCCGTACGTACGCGGGCTAACAACTTGTTTCGTTAGCGCGACCAATAAGCTGTGGTGGTCTTTACGTCCGGTGATGAGAGATATGAGCGAGTCATAACTAGAGACCTGAAAATTTCGCGTTTTCACTTCGGGACAAGCTAGAATTCGAAACCTTGTACGTTTGTATTGCTAATGCTATTGGTCCACCCGTTAGTTTACACCTCCTGNTTCGAAACCTTGTACGTTTGTATTGCTAATGCTATTGGTCCACCCGTTAGTTTACACCTCCTGGACAACTCTGAGTCTATAATAAACGCACAGTAAAATGCAGATCGAATCACCGTATCCCGCTTATCCAACAAGCAACCAATGAACAGTGATATTTGCATGATTTTACATACGACAATGGAGTATATCATACAGGTCGTCGAACTCGCGAATTTTTCAGGTCTCTAGTCATAACTAGGGCCAGTGACTTTTNAATGGAGTATATCATACAGGTCGTCGAACTCGCGAATTTTTCAGGTCTCTAGTCATAACTAGGGCCAGTGACTTTACGCGTAAAAACAGGAGCACACAGTAGACTTCAATACCATATACACACCTCAGCAGTTGTTATACCTCCATTGGCTGCTGGTGCCGTGTCCGTCTTTGACCAAGCCCCTCAGGACTAAGTAACTCCGACACTGAACCTTCGTGATTCGTACGCAAACTGTTAACACAGCCCAGGACATTTTTTAGCCAATAAAAGATGCTGGGCGATCCTACAGTGCTTTGGACTGTATCTTGTCTCGAAATATTTTCGCGAAATATCACTGCCCCTAGCCATNGCTGGGCGATCCTACAGTGCTTTGGACTGTATCTTGTCTCGAAATATTTTCGCGAAATATCACTGCCCCTAGCCATAACGTAAAGGAGTAACGCGGCTTAGTAATTAGTTACCCCAGAGGGAAGATGATTGGACACTGAGCTCCGTAGAGCAGAGCACCTGTCGAATGTGAGCTTATTGTGCAACATGTTGACGATTGTCTGCATTGGGCAGGTGAGGGTTAACACACGGCCGTGTGTGTCGGCCTGTAGCGAGCGGGGAGTGCGCAGGCACGCCGAGTGCGAAGCGCGCACGAGGAGAAGAGCGCACTCGAGCCGGCTCCCTTGACCGCACTCAACCTCGGGATGCTAGCCTTCTCTCTCTCTCTCTCTATCTCTCTCTCTCTGTCCGCGGTAGTTGTAAAGCGGCGAGTGTTGTGCCGTCGCGCCGAGAAGAAGGACCTTCGTTGTATCTGGCGGGAGCAGTGGACTTGCGTTTCGTCTGTCTTCCTCGGCCAGTGGCGTGCGCTGGGAGGGGGCAGACGCAGTGGCGTATCAGCCATGGGGGGCGGCAGGCTATACGTTCACCCTCCCTGCCTGCATGTGTAGTCCATTCGCGGTTTATTAACACTTTTTGAAATCAAACCTTTGAGAAGTCACCCCATGTATTGTGTGTCTGGGTGTTTCCCGTATACGTCGTGTATCTCAAGCGTATTTTACTACTTATGTTAATCTAACAGGACCTTAATTTTTGTTAAATTGAAGTTTTACTAATATTTTATCTATACTTTGTAAAAATGTCATTCATAATTAATACGAATAAAAACAGGGATAAAATTGTTGGGTTGGTAATGCCTGGTAAAAAATGGTTCTTTTAGAAAATTGTATTACTCTGCGTGCGCACGAATGCTTTGCGTTGTCCCTTTGCTGTAAATTTCTAGACTCTGTTAATCTTTGTTAGCATGAGGCGGAGGAATATCCTGGAAGTATAATTTGAGCTGGGCTTCAGAAAATTGTGAAGTAACCATGAACGGACAATAGTTAAGCGTNGAATATCCTGGAAGTATAATTTGAGCTGGGCTTCAGAAAATTGTGAAGTAACCATGAACGGACAATAGTTAAGCGTGCCAGAATGGCAGCACGTGGTTTTTCTTCGTCGAGATGCGTTACCATCTGTATTGAGTCGTTGAAAGATTTGAGCCGCTCTTAACAACGAGGTCTTGAGAGCCGATGAGGGTGAACTCAGGTGAAGATGGAGCAGTGCTGAAAGATCCCGGAGAAAACCCGCCGGCCAGCGGCATCGTCTGGCACGATTCCCACACGCGAAAGTCCGGGAATGACCCGGCCGGGGANGAGAAAACCCGCCGGCCAGCGGCATCGTCTGGCACGATTCCCACACGCGAAAGTCCGGGAATGACCCGGCCGGGGAGCAGGCTAACCGCTCAGCCACCGCGGCCCCAGTCTATTGAGTTAACGCGTTCCTAACCCTTATAGGCTGTTCACCGTTGGTTGAGCACTTTTGAAATCAACCTTTGAAAAACGTCACTGCCCGTACCTGCATGTATTTTTACTGGCACACAGACCAGCAGGCTCCCGGTCAAGTTGGTAACTCCATTATTTAACGTTGAATTATAAATATTAGGTAAACGTGTGTAAATAATGGAATTATTTTTTATTAATAATGTATATATGGGGTTACGGGAACAATGTATTATAATGGGAGTGTGTGACTGTGGCTGGGGCAGGGAATCTTCGGCTCGACTCGGAAGTGCTCGGCAGGCCTCGGAAAATCTGGAGACCCTTATTTCGTNGGCTGGGGCAGGGAATCTTCGGCTCGACTCGGAAGTGCTCGGCAGGCCTCGGAAAATCTGGAGACCCTTATTTCGTCTCGACTCGGAAGTGCTCGGCAGGCCTCGGAAAATCTGGAGACCCTTATTTCGGCTCGACTCGGGATTGCCGGCCTNCTCGACTCGGAAGTGCTCGGCAGGCCTCGGAAAATCTGGAGACCCTTATTTCGGCTCGACTCGGGATTGCCGGCCTACATGAAGATGCTCAGCAGTTACGCGCACTATTCCTTCAAGCATATGTGCCTGTTTCTGGTAGCAATACTGATTTTATAGGCTTAGGGTATGGCCAATCGTAATATGTATTTATAATTTGATTTAAAAAAATTTAATTAAATTATATTTTTAAACTGTATTGAAATTAAACGTACAGTATAGCGGAACCATGCAAAAGTCTCCCAACTACATTTCTGATCTCGTCTCTTGAAGAATAATTATTGCATGATGCCGGAATCTGCAAACTGTATGCTACTCGTTTTTTTTTTAATGTTTGTAAATGGGACCAATCCAAGCCCATCATATGAGTAACGACTCTCTGGACAAGTATGTTATGGCATGCTCTAGCGTATGCCAACACTTCTAAAAGCATAGTTGTTTATAGTTTTTCGAATCAAGGTTTGGCTTCACCGTTATGCAGAAATTCTTCGATTTCGTGTAATTATTAGTTTTAGTTTCAGAGGTATTATTAAAAATGTTTCATTACAGAAAATTTACAATTTACTAGTTGTTTAATACTTTCGTAGTCTATCTAATTTTTACTGTGCGTTATTTCCTACTTGCAGAAAGGCAGGATCCCATTGATAAAATTGAAGAGTGTGGCTGACATTTTACAACAATCAGATCACGCACAATTGAAATTACGCACAAAAATATTAAACAACTCGTAAAATGTAAATTTTCTACAATAGTACATTGTCAGTAATGACTGTGAATCCGAAATTATGACGAGAAAATGAATTTCAGCAAAAGAGGTGAAGCCGAGATCGAAACATTTTGTAACGCTAATGTACTGTATAGCCTGTTTCCTAGAAAGATCAGAAAACTTAATAAGTAAATATGAAAATACGGAAAAATTTCTTACGCTAAGGTTTTTGTTTCAAGTTAATAGGCCTACCTACAAAATTGACTTCAAAAAACAGAATTTCATTAACATGTATTTCCCTATACCAAGTTATCAACCAAACAACAGGTTTAATGATCCCGCATGCCTGCATAGTTTTTTTCCTTTATTAGCCGAGGAGCGTGGGAGCTATAAGGGTTTAATTGGTACGCTCTACAAGAGCGCCATCGCCTCTACACGCAGGGCTCTGAACTGGCGTGCAGTGTTCTCGTAGTGCTGCGTGTACCTATGGCAATTTCAGTGGCAACACTATCATTTTATTGATAAGGAGTCTGTAGCAAAGTTCATCACATGCTCCTTTCGTGGTTTGGCTCGTGTCTGGATAGTATTTTTTAAGATGCGGCAGTCTGGAGAAGTAGTTTTCAACTATACTGGAGGGCTGCGGAATAATATTCTAAGCATGCGTGGTAACTTTAAAGTACCATTCCTTCTTCGTCTGGGGTATGATGTCTTTTCGTAGGTAAACATACTGAGGGTACGTTTAGAAGTTTCGTCAAAAACCCAGGATTTCAAACTCACTGCAATGCAGTTCAAGCGCCAGGCGTGCTTTCTCCTAAGCTGGAGATGTTTCTTTCGCCAGAGAGACAGAGACAGGCGTATCGCCGGAGGGGAGGTCTAGTGGAGACTGGAGAGGAGTGAGGATATTAAATAATGCACCCGCACGGAAAGGGAAGGTTGCGTGCTCGCGGCCAGGGGAAAGGGGTTTTTTTTCTTCCCTTCCTCCCGAAGGGCACAAAAACCTCCTGCAGCTGCGTCGTACCCTTTCTCGCCCCAAGGGCGTTACGAAAGACGCAGCCAGCGGCCCTCGGGCCTTCGCGTGATTGGCGCAGCCCAGAGAACAACGGCGCCGGCCAGCACGCCCTTGCCGCTGTCACACGCTCGTGCACGCACTTTTTGAATGAAACCTGTGAAAACTCACCCCATGTATGACGTATTCCGTTGGTTCCTGAACACATCGTGCATCACAAGCGTTTAATACATCCGTCAACATAAAAGCATCTTATTTTTGGTTAAATTGAACTTTTACTTATATTTAGGGGCAGTGAAATTTCGCGAAAAGATTTCGAGACAAGATACAGTCCAAAGCACTGCAGGGTCGTCCAGCTTCTTTGATTGGCTAAAAAAATGTTCTGGCCCGTGTTAACCGTTTGCGCACGAATCACGAAGGTTCAGTGTCGGAGTTACTTAGCCCTGAGTGGCTTTGTCAAAGACGGACACGGCACCAGCAGCCAATGGAGGTATAACGACAGCTGAGGTGTGTATATAGTATTGAAGTCTAGTGTGTGCTCCGAATTTTGCGCGAAAAGCCACTGGCCCTACTTATATTTTATTGATGTCCGCTTAACAAATAACATACCGACAAGAAAGTGCATACTTTTTTTTGGAAGAAATTTTCTCCTCTGTTCAATTTTGGTTCTAGAAAAATTTGCGTCTACATTAGCCATTCGGCTGATGTTTGTTAAAAAAAAACTTTTCCTCCACAGTACTTTGCGCAACTCGGAGGCTCAAGGACTTTTAATATGTTTTTTTTTTTCAGATAAACTTTACGAGCGCATGTGCTAAATTTAAAAACTTTATAAATCACTTCCGCCATTTGTCCAAAATATGTCGGATTTCCCAAGTATGTTAAGGGTTATATGAGGCGTAGGAAACAGAATTAATTTCTTAATCCTTTTGCAACATTCTTGCGAAGGCTTTTCACGGTAAACCGAACACCTTTAAAGGTCCTGATTAAGATCTGCTTGTATGTGCATGGTGTATTCTTCCGCCATATGTAAACTTAAGATTGCCCTGGGCCTCAGCGCTTTATTCACGAGCCAGTCAAGCGAAACTCTACAATTATTAGGAAAATAAATATTTTACTAAATTGCTTTGTGCATCACAAAAAAAAAAAAAAATCTAAATTTCCAAATGTTTACGTAACACATTTAATTCAACGTTAATACATGGGACTATTTTCCCTTCCGCCATTACCAACTTTACTGGGCGACAACCAGTCAGTGTGCCCATTTACGTACACGCAGTTAGGGGCAGTGGCACTTTTCAAAGGTTGGTATCAAAGGTGCGCTAATAATCGCGAACAGCCCATACGCAGGGATAGGAAAACTTCGCGAGTTCAACGACCTGTAGGCTAGACTTTAAAGCCCTGTGTGCACTAGAGACTCAGGTGTTTGTTCATTGGTTGCTGCCCCAGTGTTACCTCGCACCTGGCAGTATGGGATTGGCTACTTGTTTCCTTGCAAGTCTGCTATTGGCTCAGAGGCGTCCAGGGCGTGTTTAATAAACTGTTAGCCAGTTGCAAAGGCGGCTTCACTGTGCGTGTGTGTGTGTGATGTCTACATTGTCCCGAAATTGTCATATCCGTACGTATACGTTTACATAAAGATATGTTAAGTTACGAGCAGAAGTGGTGTTTTTTTTCTTCCCAAAAGCCTGTTTCAAATAACGGGTCAAACAAATAGCGGGAAATCACGTGGGTGATGAGTAGGGTAGATGAACGATGGTGTTATGTCGGTGTTGCACCCGGACGCCTCTATCACCTCGTCCTCCAACCCGAGTTTCAATTCCTGCGCGGAGGAATATGAACGCCGGCCGGGCCTGGTATTCGTGCCTGGTGGCTGTGGCCCGCGCCGCTGCATATTACCCGCTGCCGGTCGCAGTTGATCCTTGGGCAAGTGGTTTGGTCGAGAGATCGGAGATTGCAGGGCGTGGCGGGGGTAGACAAGCGCGGCAGCGGGTCTGGCGAGTGACCTGAATTCCCGACCTCAGCCCAGGCATCCTGCTTTATTAACGAATTCTTCCTTCCAAGGGAGGAACCCTCCCCCCTCCCCCTCCTGCGCGCTA